>FIZR01027491.1:0-16506 GCA_900060175.1 Ferrisia virgata | reverse complement strand
TCGGCCTATCAAAGTTAGATGTAGGCTGCCATACCTTGCTGCGAGGATCTTGGCTCGCCTACATTTCCCGTAACAAGTCGCTGAAGCCTGATAAGTAGTTTTTTTTATTTCTTTTTTTCGTCTGCGACATATTTGTTACCTGTGGAGAGTGTTGGTCTTTTGAGGTGCTGCTGGGTGGTTGACCCGACAAAGGTAATGCCTTCCAGACAGCTGAGTGTTGGTGTGAAGTGCGAATGATGAGCTGGACTTTCAACTTTAGACGATGCTCGATTGTAATTACGATGGTGTTTTCTTCTGCTGCGTTGACTCAAAGTTTAGGTACTCAAGAATTTAAAAAGAGGAAAAAATTTGTTAATTTCGTTTGTTTTTTTTTCATTATGAAAGAAGCGAAAAGATAATGTAGATTAATAGTAAATTTGAGTGAATTTTGATTATTCATCCCCTTTCACCCTGTTCTTTCTCTATACCCCCATGACCCCGTTTTATTTTGTAATCTTTGATGTCAAATGATTATTTCATTTATTATGTACGTATTTTGTAATTTTTTTACGCAAATGTATGATTTTTTATTGGTATAAGTGCATGAAAACTATTGAAGTGTTATATTTGTGAATTTATTCATTGAAAATGAAATAATTGGGGTATCATGAATTGCAGAAATTTATCAATTTTATATGTAAACTTTCAAAATTGACAGTGTTTTTTAAAAAATACGTATCTTCAGATTGACAACACTTTGTGATAATGTTGATGTTACTTCTAATTTTTTTTTCGCCATATTTCGTCGTGAAACTATTGTTGAATTATATAATTGATTATTTTGTGCTTCTTGAGGTGCATGCATTTGAATGCATATAAGTTTATTAACGAATGGCTGTATTTTTGGATATTCTTATGATTTATTATCTTGTTGTATTTCTTTAAAATAATGTATTCCTTTTTTTTTTCAAATATTTAGGTATTACGTTTTCATTGTATTGATTTGTATTCTGTCTCTTGTTATTTTTTTTGTCTTTTAATGATTTATTTTTGTTTAGTCTTGTATTTTGTGAATACTGTAATGTCGAAACTTTAAGCTAATGCTGACTACATCAACTTTGTGATAGCAAAAAAGGTAATTTGTATCGCATGTACAAGAAAATACGATTTGTTGTTCTCTTTTATTTGAACTGATGAGCAAGTTTTCTAAGCTCTGAGCAGTTCATTTATTGCAAAATCAGTCTGCTAGTAAATAATATGAAAGATTGAAACGATGAATGATTGATTTTAGCTTTTGGGCCGAATTAAAGAACAAATGAAGCAGAATAATTTAATAAATTCATAAATATTAGAAAATTTCTTGCTTTGGTGCTAAATTATGAAAAGAAGGAATTACAGTTGTTTAATGAAAATCAGAGGTTTGTTCACACCTTGTTTATAATTTATAGGCAACAAAAGTTGCACTAGAAACGAATTCGTGGAGATTTGCCCACTCGTAAGTAATTCCTGCGAAAATACACATTATGCAACTTTGACTACTAAAAATGTACTGCTCTTAGCTAATGCGAGTTGGTCTCGAGTAATTAATTGTACACCTTCAATAAACAGGATATGCAATTCATTTTACACTGTTTTTAAATTGCTAAAAAAAAGTAATTTTTCTCGAAAACCAAGCTTCTTTTAGCTAAATTTTTTACATATTCACGTTCGCCGATCTGTAATCTCTCCATGCATAAATTTTCAGCCATAGCCATTGATGAAAAAAACCACTCGAAGATGTCAAAATTGAGGGCAAAAAAATCCTAAAATTCAAACTTTGAAGTATTTAGGAAGGGATATTTGGACCTCTCGCATTAGTTAAGACTAGAAACCCGTGACAAAAGCTGCATCAGCAGGTTCGAATTAATAGAAATCGACGTTTAAAAACGTCCAAGTTCGATAATTTTTGAAAAAATGCGTCTTTTTTCGTGATGATAAATTTTGCGCCTGCAATTTCTTATAGGGTATGCAATTCATTTTACACAATGTTTCTAATCCTTCAAATAAGTCGTTTTTCTCAAAAAATAAAGGTTTTTTATTAGAATTTTTTTTACGAGAAAACTAATTGAATTCTCTAAGTACAATTAGCCCCTCCTAGACACCTTACCCGTCGATATCCAAATCCACAGGTAAAAAAAAAACGAAATTCTTGAAAAAAGAGAATATTATGCAAATTAGCTGTGACGCCATAGCTCATTTGCATATCTTCTTTCAAAACTTTTGATTTTTTATATTAACGAATCTGGCTGAAATTATAGATGTAAATGTTTGTAAAAAAAATCTGATAAAAAACGCTTAGTTAAAGAGGAAAATGTCTTTTTCGACTTCTAAAAACATCGTGTAAAATAAATTGCATACCCTCTTTAAGATTGAAGGCGCAAAGTTATTAATTACGAAATACGACACGTTTTTTCAAAAATTATCGAATTTTGACGTTTTGAATGTCGTTTATTACTAATTTGGACCCGCTGATTCCGAATTTACCATCGGTTTTGAGTTTCAATGCACTATTTTCGGGAAAATTGCATTTTAATGATTTTTTGAACGTAAATTGGCTCGTATTTCAAGAACCAAGCTCGAGCACCAAAAATGAACACGATATTCGTGATCAGCGACCTCGATTTAGTCGAAAACCACTCTTATCTCGATTTCTCAAAAATTGTCAAAAACCATGAACCTAACCCCTTGACTGTTTTTTTGAGAAAAAAAATTTTTGTCAGATATCGACGTTTAAGGTGTCTAGGAAGGGGTATTCGGTCTTGGGGAATTCATATCCGCGATTAGTTTCCCCGTAACGCACGTAGTTTTTGAGATAATGCCTTTTTTATGCCCAAATTCAGCTCCAAGAAAAGTGCAATAGCGCAAAAACTATGCATTGGATCGAAAAACCAATGGCATTTTCGGACTCATGAGGTCCGAATACCCCTTCCTAGATATCTTAAACGCCGAAATTCGATGATTTTTTTACCCTCAATTTCGACCTTTTTGATGCCTTTTTTGAGTGTGCTTTTTTTTTATCAACGGATTCGGTTGAAATCTTGGTTAGGAGGGTTATCCACGTCGCTAAGCAAGAATATGCAAAAAAAATTCAATAAAATGAGCTTAGTTTA
Source organism: Ferrisia virgata (assembly GCA_900060175.1). Taxonomy (NCBI): domain Eukaryota; kingdom Metazoa; phylum Arthropoda; class Insecta; order Hemiptera; family Pseudococcidae; genus Ferrisia; species Ferrisia virgata. The sequence goes on along the minus strand of FIZR01027491.1, from coordinate 13,378 downwards.
CGAGAAAAACGATTTTTTCAACATTTTAAAAAAATCGTGTTAAAGGAGTTGCATACCCTCTATGAGATTGAAGGCGCAAAGTTATTAATTACGAAATACGACACGTTTTTTCAAAAATTATCGAATTTTGACGTTTTGAATGTCATTTATTACTAATTTAGACCCGCTGATTCCGAATTTACCATCGGTTTTGAGTTTCAATACACTATTTTCGGGAAAATTGCATTTTAATGATTTTTTGAACGTAAATTGGCTCGTATTTCAAGAACGAAGCTCGAGCACCAAAAATGAACACGATATTCGTGATCAGCGACCTCGATTTAGTCGAAAACCACTCTTATCTCGATTTCTCAAAAATCGTCAAAAACCATGAACTAACAACCCCTTGACTGTTTTTTTGAGAAGAAAATTTTTTGTCAGATATCGACGAGTAAGGTGTCTAGAAAGGGGTATTCGGAATGGGAGAATTCATATCCGTAATTAGTTTCCCCGTAGCGCGCGTAGTTTTTGAGATAACCCCCTTTTTATGCTGAAATTCGGTTGAGAGAATAATGCAATATCTCAAAAACGATCTATAGTTATTGCTAAATGTACATACCTAATTTCAAGTTTTTAGCTCAATTTGGAGTGGAGGTATCCGACGAACAAACTCAAAACATAGGAAAAAATAGACCAAAGAGCCACATATTTAGGGCTTTGAGAGGGTGTAATAGGGCTCAAAAGTCGAGGAAAAACAAACAACTCAGAAAATTAGAAAATCTGACCAAAAAATCACATTTTGGAAGCTGTAATGGGGTGCAATGAAGATGATAAGTCGGGACCACCAAAAAGTACAACCAGACTCCTTACTGAATGCACATACCAAATTTCACCTTCCCAGCTCATTTTGGTAAGGAGATAGGGGAAGAAGAACCCTTTCCAAAGTGAAAAAGGAGTAAAACCCTCACATCTCCCCTCCTAATGGACCTAAGAGATTTATTTTCGAATATGTTATATAAATTTTGATTCTCTATCGATTGATTCAAAGAAGAATAATTTTTGTGTTTTTGGACCCTCAGTTCCCTCTCCCCCAAATTGGGGCATGACTGAATTTTGGCCGAAGATCATCCTCACTCATATATATCTAATCCGCCGCTAAACTGAGTCGATTTACTGAATTGGAGTGATTTTGGTCGGTATTGTGCGGAATAAATGATTTTAATGTTCGGGAGAAAATAAAAAAAAAATAAAAATAATAAAAATAAACATCTGACATGGCTAAAAATCATTTTAATGGTCTTCTAGGACCCCAAAACGGATTTTGTAGATATTCTCCCTCTCATCTGCCGTTGATCGATAGACTGTAATTTTCTGGTTCTCATTGACAATATAACATTGAAAATCAGGCTAAAAAAAAAACTTGATAAAAATCTATATAAAGGAGGGAAAAAAATACACGTAATAAGTTCAAAATTTAATTACTTACATTTAAAATAACTTACACAAATAAAACGTCGTTTTCTATGTGCACTAGAAAAACAATTTTATAAATTTGATTTCAACTTTTGATTTTCCTAAAATACAAATATGGCTTCTTGAGAACACTCAAATATAAAAATATGCATTACATTACTATCGTTACATGGCTACAATTTTTCGTTGATTATTAATTTACTCGCGAATAATAATACAAAATTGTACACAATTTATGGGGGGGAGGGGGGGGGGATAAGTTTAAAAAACAGCTTGTACTTGGTGGGAGAATGGACGGAGAACACAAAACCTATATAGTAAAATGGCGTCGCGTTTTTTTTGTAATAAGATGCATCATACATCAGCGGTAAATTTCTAGTCTGAAAATAAACTGAACTGAACTGATGCGGATCCGAAGCATCGAATGCTACGTTATAAAATTTCTTCAAACTACTCCCAAATCGGTACTAATGCTCAAATCGCAATTACGTTTTTTTTCAGCGGCCATATTAACCTCGACCAAAGTATCGACCGAATTGAAACTAACCCCTCTGAGTATATTCTGCGCCGCTAACGAAGTAAACCTCAACGATAAATCGGATAAGCTGGGGAAATCGGCAAAATGGCGTAATTTCGAATCCTCCAAGCTCAAGCTGTCTAAATCCTTCTCCAGTCTGATTTCGTTGTTGGACATTTTGTTGGTGTTGATTAAATCGTTGTCGACGAATTTGTTATTACGAACCGGACTAGCTGGTTCGCTGTTGATGGTATCTCGATGATGGTGGTATTTATTTTTATCGTCGTCGTTCAACAGATTGTTATTTTTCAGATTATTAATTTTATCCAACGATACGTTGGCGTTCTGCGTTAACAAGGTGTTTTTCGTATTATTCAACTCGGTCTCGCTGCTAAATCCGTACAAGTTCTTCGTCGACTGAACTTTACACGAATCTAAGTCGTGCAAAACGTTACATTTTTCGTTATTAACTCGTTTATCTTTACTAATACTCTCCAGTGACTTTTCCTCCAACTGAATGGTCTCGGTTGACGGGTATTTCATTCGGAGCTGCGTTTCCAGTATTCTGGTCGTTTGTTTGTTGGATTTTAATAAATTATTATGCTGTTGTTGTTGTTGGTGTTGGTGCTGGTGTTGGTGTTGTTCGGCGTACAGAGACGTCGGTCTGGCAGGTTTCAACTTGGCGTCGTAATGCTCGTTATTATTATTATTATTAGTAGTAGTAGTAGTAGTAGTGTAAGGTGGCTGATTCACGATAATGATATCGTGAGCAGCGTCGTTTTCTGAATTACGCTTATCAAGCGTACTATTCTCGAACGTTATTAGCGAACGTGTCGGCGTATTGTGCTGCTGCAGGAATATTTTCGTCTTATTTCCGCTATTTGTCGTTGTCGTCATTGTCGTAGCGTTCGTTTCATTTGTATTCGATCCGGCCGAACACCCGTCGCTGCTACTTTTGGACGATACGTGAAACGTTATGGATGAGCTTTCGGGTACTTTGGCGCTGGCGTTCGATTCCATCGCCGTCGTCGTCGTCGTCGTCGTGCTCGACTTCTTAGCTTGCTGATTTTTCTTACTCGTGCTGCTGCGATTTAGTCTGGAATTTCTCACGCTACCGTAATCTGATCGCGGTAACGAGTTGTAGCCGGACGAAGCGCTAGATAAAGATTTGTGCGTAGGCGAGGCGCAGCTTTTACCGTGTGTTTCTTTAACGACGACGCCGCCGCCGCTGTTATTAGTAATTACAGTCTTGGCCGAAGAAGCGATCGACGAATGCGAACTGGTACGAGGGGTATCGCAAGCGTCGCCGTTGACCGACGTAATTGGCGCGACCGACGTTTGCGAAGATATTCGCGAAATGCTGGCGCTAGCGCTGGCGTCTTTGTCCGACGATACGTTGTATAAGGATGACTTTTTGGCCAGCGAACGACGAGGTAGTGTGGCGCTGTGCGATGTACGGCGAATCATACGCGGCGTGCCGAATGCCGATAAATGCCGTTTGTGGACTATGTCCTGATTCAGCGAGATATCTTCGTCGAAATCGTATTCGTTGAAGTTCCTCTTTGGTAACGTGTCTGTGCTGGGTGCCTGGAAAAAAAAAATTGTACCATATTATATTAATACGCGGTGGAATTCGATTATACAGCAAATTTATACGCGAATAATTGCTCTACAGCGGTTCGTTACTCTTTTTTTAGAAAACTTTTTTTTTTATTTTCAATTTACAGCTCTAGAGAATGTAACGAGTAATGGAGTTATTATACCCAACAACGAATAAATTTGACAAAAATAGTACACTCCTGAGTTGTAAAGATGCAGTAATTTTATAAGAATAAAATAATGCTACATAAACAAGTATTTTGAGCAAACATAGCCTAGAGTATTAAAAAGTAAACAATTTTCAAACAATAAGCATCATAACCTCAACAAAACTAAATTAAACTTGTTGAATAAGTAAATTGAAAACAAGCATCATTTCATGATGCTTTTTTCCTAATTAATGATAGGCATGGGCAAGGGAGGGGGAGGGGGAGGGGGAGAAAAAGTCGATACCACCACAAGGCACATCTAGAACCCCTACCAAGTCCATATACCAAATTCCAACTTCCTAACTCAATTTGGAGGGGAGATAGAGGAGAAAGAGCCCTTTCTCAAGGTCAAAAAGGGGGAAACTCCTTTATCACTCCCCTCCTACTGGACTTGGCAGACTGTTTTCTAGATACGTTATACAACTTTCTATTTCAATCGATTAGCTCAAGAAGGGGCAATTTTTGCGATTCAAGCCCCTTAGCACCCCCTCCCCCAAATTTGAGCACAACTGAATTTTGACCTGAGGTCATCCCCATTTCAGAATATCAAATGGCACGCCAATCGAAGCATATTTCCCAAATTTGATCGATTTCAGTCTGTATCGAGTTGAGCAAATAATTTTTTAATTTCGGGTGGGGGGAAGAATTAAAAAAAAAAAATTTGAAAACACCAAAACTGCTCGTAATGGTCTTTGAAGACCCCAAAACGGATTTTGTTGATATTCCCCCGCTTTCCTTCATCCGTCGTAGGTCGATAGACCGTAATAAGCCTGGTTTTCAATAATTCATTTTATTGATTAAATCAATTAATAAAAAAACAATTCAAAATCCTTTTTGAAATTTAGGCCGGTGCGAAATGGCGTTTCCGTTTTTGACTACTTTGAAAATTCAAAATAAAGTAGTAGAAAAAAGTTCACAACAAGAATCAAATGAGCATGGAAAAAATTTGAAACCTCAAAATTAGTAGGGAAACCTCCTCCCTCTTCTCTCTCGTTTGATTAAAAAATACAAAATTTTTAAAAATAAGAAATTTCAAGACTTTTTTGAAAAAATTTTAATTAAAATTTAATAAAAAATGCCATTACGAATGGATTTTCATCCTACGAGCGTGATCGATAAAATTTTTCATTTTTTGCACAATTAAAATCCGTTTTGAGGACCTAGAAAATATTTACAATCATTTTCGACGCTGTCAGATACTTATTTTTACCCCCCCCCCACCGCCCAAAGCTAAAATTCATTTGCTCAGCTCGATACCGGCCAATATCAGTCAAATTTGAATCGTAGACTTGGGGGATGACTTTGGTTCAAAATTCAGTTATGCCCAAATTTGAAGGGAAGGGGTGCTGAGGGGCAAAAATAGCAAAAACTGTTACTCTTTAAGCCAATTCATAGGCGATCTAAAATTGTATAAAATATCCAAAAATTAGCCTCTTAGGCCAATTAGAAGGGAAGGTGTGGAGGGTTTTCCCCTTTTTGACCTTGAAAACAGGCTTTCCCTCCCAGGTCCAAGAAGTTGAAATTTGGTCCGCAGACTTGGTAAGAGCCATAAATGGGCCGTTCGGAGTTTTCGATTTTTAAACCCCAATGCACCCCCTTACAGCTCCAAAAAGTTGTTTTTTGAGTGGGTTTTTTTATTTTTTGAGTTTGTTCCGCGCATATCTGCCCTCAAAATTCAGCTGGAAGGTTGAAATTTGGCATGTAGATTTAGTAGTTGTCCTAAATTAGTATTTTCGAGGTTTCAGACATTCATTTGAGTATCTAAAATACCTATTGCATATCTTGTACAGTTTTGAGGTGAAAATTTAAAAAATGACTTAATTTTTACCATGTTTAAAAGTATTTTTTCTTCTGTTTTATTTTGACAATTTCAGATTTTTAACTAATTTTTTCAAGTTGCAAAATCAACTAAAAGTTCAAAAATGTTTTTGAAAATACTAAATATAAAAGAAATGGTGAAAATTTTCCAACAATGATAATAAAGGGCATTATTATGTGCATAAATTCCAATTTCGAAAAATTAAGAAAAAAATTTTTTGAACTTTGAATCAATTTTGCAAGTTGAAGAGATTAAGTTGGAAAGATGTAATTTTTATCACATAATTTTGAGGTCATTTCATAACTTTTACTATCCCGGCCATTGATAGATTTCCTAAAAAGCATAATTCAGACCCCCCTCCCCCCAGTCAACACTACTACGGTAGCTGATTTCAGCTGATCTTGACCAGGAAATTCTACTCAAAATTGATAAATTTAAATCCTCGGAAGTCTCAAAGAATTTTTTTCAACGCTCATAACAGAACCAAGTCTAAAAGAAATTGTTTGGCACAAGTTTGACTGATTTATTTTCAAATATTTTCGACCAAAAAATTGAATTTTATCGGAATTTTTTTTATTGTTTTTCTTTTTCATGAAATTAAAAATGAAAAAATACAGCTCTGAAATACGATGAAAAAAATCATAATTTTTTTCAAGAAAGTGGTAAACTGATTCTTCGCTCTCTTCCTTTATCGTCTATTAATTTTTCAAGGTCAAGAACCACAACCCACACCATCCCCCTTTCATCACACCAAAGTCACATACAACTGATGAAATCTTCGAACAACCCGTGTAAAGTATTTCAACAAAAACAAGGGCACTGTGTTGCGATGATTTTTTGAGCATTGAGAATAGGAAAGGTTCAATGGGGCTAAAAAATCAAGTTACCAGCACAATTTGAAGGGGAATTATGCGAGGAACAAACATTAAAAATTAGAAAAAACGACCACAAAACCACAAATTCAGGACAGTGAGGGGGTGAATGGGGCTGAGAAGTCGAGACACCCAAAAGGCACGTCTACGATCCCTACTAAATGTACATTTCTAATTTTAAGTTCCCAGCTCAATTTGAAGGGTAGTTATGCGAGGAGCAAACTCAAAGAATAGGGAAAACCGACCAAAAAATCGGATGTTTGGGGCTGCAAGGGGGTGTACTGGGACTGAAAAGTCGAGACCCCCAAAAGGCACATCTACGTTTCTTACTAAATGTATTTACAACATTTCAGCGTCCTAGCTCTATTTTGGAAGAGAGTTATGCGACGAACAAACTCAAGAAAATATCAAAAAATGAGAAAACCTGACCAAAAAAACCACATTTCCGGGGGTATTGGTGGGGTGGGGTGGGGGGTGCGTGCAATGGAGCTGAAAAGTCGACACCATTAAAAGGCACATTTAGAACCTATACTTAGTCTACATAATAAATTTCATCTTTCTAACTTAATTTGTTAGGGAGTCATGTGAGGAACAAACTCAAAAAATGAGACAAATCTACCAAAGAACTACATTTTCAAGGCTACGAGAGGGTGCAATCAGGCTGAAAATCGAGACCCCCAAAAAGGCACTTCTGCAAGCTCTACCATGTCTACATACCAATTTTCAACTTCTTAACTCTATGAAGAAGAAGAGTAACTTCCATACCCCCCCCCCCCACATAGACCCAGGGGGCCGATTTTTGAGCATGTTATACAACTTTGAATCCTCCATCGACTGGTTGAAAAATTGGCAATTTTTGCCTTTTGGGACCCTCAACATCCCCTCCTCCAAAATGGACAAGTACTGAATTTTGACCCAAGGTCATCCCCACTCATATATGTATACATCTAATTCTCTGCCAAATTGAGCCGATTGATCAAATTTGAGTGATTTTGGTCAGTATCGAGCAGAGTGAGAAAATAAATAAATAAATATCTGGCATGACCAAAAATTGTCTTAATCGTCTTCTGTGTCCTCAAAACGTATTTTGTTGGTATTCTCCTCCTCCCGCCCCAACTAACGTTGGTCGATGGACTGTAATAGCTCGATTTTCGTCGACAATGTGGACGTAGAAAATCAGGCTAATAAACTTAATTTTACCACAATTACATGTAGCATGCAAGTGTATAACGTATGTTCGTACAATCGATGATCGTATCTACACTCACCAAATAGGTAGTCTGAGTTCCAACGGAATGCAAATGCGTTACTCCTTTATTAAACCATTCGGCCGGCGGGAACTGGGCCGAAAAGGTAGGTCTACTAATAGGAGAAGGAGAATCATCTCTACGCATTCTACCGCTACGTCTGAATAATCGCGAAAACAGCGACGTATGTTTTCCTACGAGCAGAAAAAAAAAACATAAAAATAAAAAATAAATAAACGCTGCTAAGTAGGTACAGCAAATGACATAGCCACGAATAAGTGATACGTGAGTGAAATATCACGACGATAAAATATATTATACAGTATTAAAATTTTTCTATCATCTGTCCACTGGCGACATAAAGATGAGTAACTTACTAGCCATATCTTCGGAAGTAGCCGGCGATTCTTTCGCGCAGTTCTGCAATCTATCATTTTTATCTATGTGTTTAAAAGATCCGGTTCTTTGGAGCGACTGCGACCTTCTTCGGCCGTGTCCGAAAAACCTCAACGAATGTCTCCTCTCAAGTCGTTCAGCCGAATACCCTGATCGCATTTTAGAAGAGACTCGTGGATATAAAATTTTATCGTTTGGATTTCCTGTAAATACGACATAATACGTAGTATTTGGAACTAAGTACCTAGTACCTAGGAACCGATAAAATTATTATGTGTGTATGTATATTGGATAATATGCCATTATACGTCAACGTGAGCACGTCACACTACATTGATACGATTATCAACGCCTATCGTAGAGTATCTGCTTCAAGGTTAGCGTGCGTTCAATTGTCGGTGCGCTAGTATGCCTATGCATGGATATATAGAGGCCTACGTTTATACTACATAGAGGCTCCGATAATTGGTCACATTTTCCAAATATCTCATCGATTTTTTTTTTTTTTTTTTGTTAATTTTTTTATAAGAAGTACCACTAAGCAGATATGGCTACCTACCGCCGCAAATGACGTCCGCTAAATTCGTCTGGATGGCTTGATGCGTTACGTTTCCATCTCGTACGGTTTCTATTTCACCGTGCATTTTGACGACAGCTTCCTCCGGTGTTAGAAGCAGTGGTTTTTGAGCGTATGTTTCGATGTGGTACTCTTTTTTACTGGTGTTGGTCACTCCGTTGGTTAAGCCGCTTAAACGTAGCTTATCTGGAGTCATGACGAAGTAACCGTTTGAGGTTTGGTAAAGCTGCAATAACACATGAAAAAAAGAAACAATATTGTTAGTGCCCGAATGCACAAAAGTTTTCAATATTTGGGATACATTGGTCAAGAAACCGTCAAAATGCAATTAGGTAAAATTGTCAAGTAAGACGAAGTCATTTTGCCATCGTATCTATATCTTATGAACCAAACACTAAGTAAATTATCAAAAATTGGACGAATGTAGTAGATACAGGCGAGTCAGATTGAAAAAATATGATCTTAGCAGTTTTGAATTAGTACGAATTGTTATACCATTCACTATTTTAATCTTCTCTGAAAATTTTTCAATTTTTATAGCAAGAAGTACATATAAGAACGCTCAAGGGAAGGAGTTTAAAAATAGGTTCGATGCTTCAGCACTAGAGCTCCAACAGTGAAACGTTAGTAGCAACGCTTTGATACTAGGGCTTCAGCAGTAGTACTGGTGCATCAGCGCCATCGATCTTATACTAATGGATACCTAACCTACTAGAGATAAAAATGTCCATTTGCATTGCGCATATCATTTCGCGCACGTTATTAACATTACACCAAACTAGCACCAAACTCACACGAATTCCTGTTTTTTGTTTGATTCAACAGTTTTGGCAAGGAAAAGAAGTGGAAATCAACTCAGAATGTATGCGCAGTGCAAAGTTACCTTCTTTGCACCAATCACCGCTTCTGTATGTTTGACGAAAATTTTTCCATATGACTTTAATACTGGTTTATACCCATTAGTATCAGATTGATGTTCAGCACTAGGGCTTTAACATCGAAATTCTAACACGGAAGCTTAAGCACCAGAGCATCAACACTGAAATATTAGCTCCAAAAGTTCAACGCAGAGGCTTTAGCATCACAGATTTAACACTGAAGCTTTAGCACTGGAACTTCAACATAGAGGCTTTAGCACCAATGCTTCAGCAATTCTGCTTCAACACCAAACTTTTAGCACCAGAACTTCAACACAAAAGCTCCAGCACTGATGCTTCAGCATCAAAGCTCTAACACTAATGCCTCAACATCACAGTTTCAACAGCAAAGCTTTAGCACTGGAACTTCAGCACAAGAGGCCTTGGCACCAATGCTTTAGCACTGATACTTTAGCACTAGAGCTTCAACACTGACACTTCAACACCAAACTTTTAGCGCAAGAACTTCAACACAAAAGCTCCAGCACTGATGCTTTAACACTGGTGCTTCAGCATCAAAGCTCTAACACTAATGCTTCAACATCGCAGTTTCAACACCAAAGCTTTAGCACTGGAACTTCAACACAGAGGCCTTAGCACCAATGCTTTGGTACTGAGGCTTTAGCACCGATGCTTTAGCACTAGAGCTTCAACACTGACACTTCAACACCAGTGCTTTAGAAACGGTGTTTCAATTGTCATGCTTCAGCACTGGGGTGCTTCATAGTGTTGCACAACTTCCGATTTAATGGAAAATCAACAAATCAAATAATTTGATAATCGAATCTGTTAATCAGATAAACTGATTCTAACCAGCCACTTATCAGTGTTGAAATTGAAAAAATAAGTTGGAAAGAATGTGATTAATGATTGTAAATTAGGCATAAGTGGGTCCAATTGGTTAATCGAATACATTCGAGTACGATTACGATTATTTGATTTATTCGTATTTTCTGATTAGTCGTGCAGCATTAATGCTTCAGTACTGTGGCTTCAACACTGATACTTTAGTACTAGAGCTTTAACACTATGGGCTGAATAGCGATGCTTTAACCCTAGAACTTCAACACCCACGCTTTAGCACTGATGTCTTAACACTGGTGCTTTAGCAGTGCTTTTACACTGATGATTTCTGTACTGGTGCTTTTCACGTCGCTGCTTTAAAATCAATACTTCAACACTGATACTTTAGCACTAGTGCTTCAACATCGATGATAAACCAGTTTAATTATGGAAATAAATATAGAAGTTTGGCCTGATTTCTGTGAAAAAATTCGCATATTTTACTTTTGGAGGTGCTGAACTCAAATTTCATCGTGAAAATTCCCACTAATAAACCAGTTTGGCTATAAACCAGTTTCATTGTACAAATGTTATCCGATTCATTTGAAAATCTGCTACAATTTTTTTCAAGGTTTTAAACATGATCAAAAATATTTGAGCGCTAGCTCAACATTTAGGGAGGTTTAAGCTTCCCCCATGCCTCCTATCAGCACCAATATCAGCCATGTAGGCATCAAAATTTAGACATTGATATACATCAACCACAATTTTTTCCATCAATGTGTACAGCTTCCTTTGCATGGATATCAACAGTTGGTCATTAATGTAGCTAGCTACCTAGCCACCTACACTATCATCAAAATTTCACATCATGTATGTGAACATCGATAGTTTGGCATAAATGCACATGAACTAACCATTGAGACCGTTTTTAGACATGTCAGATATTTATTCCTCTTTATCTGTTTTTATCTCCCTTCGCTATGAAACTAAAAATCATTTGATCAGCTCCATGCCAAGTAAAATCGATCAAATTTTAGTAGTCGACCTAGATTAGCAGAAGATTTGATATTTTTGAGTGGGGATGACCTCAGGTCAAAATTCTGTTAGGCACAAATTTTGGGAAGGGGATGCTGAGAGGCAAAGATCGCAAGAAATGTTCCTTTCTATGTCGGTCAAGGGGCAATCAAGAGTTATATACCATATCTAAAAATCAGCCTTTTGGGTCAATTAGGAGGGGAGATATGAGGGTTTTTCCTTTTTTTGACTTTGAAAGCGGATTTTCTTCCACCATTTCCCCTTCAAATTAAGCTAGAAATTTGAAATTTGTTATGTAGGCTGGATAGGAACAATAGATGTAATTTTTGAGAAATTCAACTTTTCAGTCCCCTTGAATCCGCCATGGCCCCAAAAAAGTGGTTTTTCAGTCGGTTTTCCTTATTTTTTGAGTTTGCCCCATGCATATGTACCCTCCTACTTTAGCTAGGAAGTTGAAATTTGGAATGTAGAATTGGTAGATGGCCTAAACATGCTTTTTCGGGGTTTCAGATATTTATTTCAATATCTACCTGCATCCCTACCGCTACAGAAGAAAAAAACCTCCTAATGGGCATCTTTTTATTATTTAATGAATGGGCAATTCTCTTATCTTCTGTACTTTAGGAAAATCAAACCCAAAAAGCAACACTTTGCGGAGCTTTTTATTTATTAATAATATATTGTTTTTTTTTTTTGTAAAAAAAGACAAAAATTTCATCAACGTTTTAATTTATTATTCTTGAAATAAGGTCAAAAATTCCCATTTGTTTTATTCATAGTTTTGCTGTTAAAGTTCAACTTTTGATTGTAACAACTTGACAATTTCAGTAACTGGATAACAACTGGTATTAAAAACAGGATAGTTTCGGATTCTGGCGCGATAGCAGGTTGAAATCCCATTATTACAACCAGTTTAATTCATGAAATTATATACAATCATACACGTGTAAATTATAATCTTTCTACAGCGTACCGTAGCATTAAACATAGCCTAAAACAACGAATAAATTTTAACCCTCGGGTATTCAAAATATAGCACTACTCACTACTCGACGTTACATACTTCGTGGAAATTATTTATACATATAATACAGATAAGAGTTAGGTGCTCTGCCAGATACACACATATGCATCATTATAATACAGTACAGAAAGGTATTCGCGAAATTTTTCTAATTAATAAGAATCGAACGACGATACGACGCTTTGTATTGTTCTATATATTGATAATTAATGTGGTAGTTCATGTAACAAAGTTTATTGGCAGCTGAGAACCGAGCAGAGCCAATAACCTTTTTTGAAAGATGCCTATTAGCGAGTAAAGCGCAAATGATGTTAATTAATAGACGTTAGATAGGTAACGGGTGCCCAAAGTACATACACAGAGCTACACACATAGTGGAATTATAATGACGAAATGTATTATCCACGAGTACTTGTACATCGTGTGTACCTCTCCAAAACCGGTGCTACGTAAGTATTTGAAGTACGCAGAATACAAAAAAAAAAAAAAATCACATAATAAACAATAGCCAAGAAGAAGATGGCTATAAGATGCTGTCAAGCACCGGAACGTGAATAGCAATGTACGAGTAAAGGTTAAAATAAAAATTAAGTTTGACTATTATATCGTTCACGTCGAAGGTTACAGATCTGCGAAATTTTCGATAAGAGAAGATTCCTGTGCCGAAATTCACCAATGACCTAAACACGATGCTAATTTCTTATTTAGGTACTCACATTAATTCTTATCTGATACCAAAATGAAAGAAATAACTGACCAGTCATTAGCAATGTAACCTACGCTACGTAACAAATCGAAATTACAAAACGGTATTTTTTTACGAGTATTGTTTTTAAACGATGTAATTAGACCTTTTCACACGTTTTTTTTTTTTTTTTTTTCATTTTATTTTATTTATTCATAAACTATAAACGTAGGTAAAGTATTT
>FIZR01027489.1:0-12402 GCA_900060175.1 Ferrisia virgata | reverse complement strand
GTTGAAACTAATCAACCACAATTGTCTAATTTACGTAAATTCCAATTACATTTCATCTAAATAGTGTCACTTCTTTAGTTTCCTCTCCAAATTCAAGTTTAGCGACAGAACTCCATCGAGGGGGAGGGGGAGGTCGAAATAAAAAATGACGACGTCTTTCGGATTCAGCGCGAAATTTTGACCTATTTTGATATATCACACCGCTATTTTTAAGCAAGTATTTCAAGGCTTAATTTTGCTGGGGGGGGGATGACCAACCTGTTTATTTTCATTACTTCGCATTGTGCAGGAATTTTTCGCTTATTTTTGCTGGTATCGACTTTAAATGGTTTCATTCAACTAAATTGACGTGTATTTTTTGGTTCTCACCTATATTTTGGATAAGAGAGCTGTTTTACTGTCAAAATCGTCCAAAATGCTTAAAAATTGTACTTTAAAGTGCAATAGAATGCAGTTGTGCAGGGTGCAACTGAAAAATTACGTATTCGATTTTGGGGGAAGTACCTCAACCCAAATCCGTCGAGTTTTTTTTTTTGGTTCGGACCATGTCTCTCAATTCACCTTTTTAAGAGTTCACTCCCCCTCCCCGCCTATTGCGTAGGGTTAAAATTTTTAAACTGCACTTTTTCCAATAAGGCAGATAGTACCGACATTTTGGCAGCTCATTTTTTTAAGTTGTCAAAAAGGATCGCTGGATGAATACTTTTTTGGTGTTTGGATCGTAGATGCGATCAAAAAACAAGAAAAAATGTCGGAAATTCGTTGAAAATTGACCCGAAATAATAATAAATCGTTGAAAATCATCGCAAGTTGATCGAAAATTACGAATTAATATTGTAAAGTGAGTGAAAAATAGTCTAAAAGCGTTGAAAATCATCGTCAATAGACCAAAAATCACGAAAAAATGTTGTAAACCAAATGTAAAACAACTAAAAATTTTTGTCATAACATTTTCTAACGTTTTTTTTTTTTGTAATTTTGATCAATTTTCTGTTTTTTTTTTTTTTTTTTATCAATTTTTGTCAAATTTTTGCCAAAATTTCTTTGATTTTCAACGACTTTTTGGTCTATTATCGGTAATTTTTCAATATTTTTTTCATAATTTCGATAAATTTTGCTGCAAATCTACGGATTTTTTTAAGCCAATTTTCATTGATTTTTTAAATGTTGAGTCATATTTTGCATCGAGTTCGTAGCTCGACATTACGAGTATTTTGATACGTCACATGTCACCTTGAGGAATAAAAAATTAAAAAAACAGCCAAAACTGGATTTCTACAGTTTTACAGCCCTAAAAGTTGAGGAAATTATTCCATAATCACAGGTAACCTGTTTTTGCAATGAAATATTGACTTAGCTTACTTATGAGGGAAAGTGGAAAACTGTGTACTTGCCAGAAAGGCATCAAAGCGAGTAGCCTGAGCTAAGCGAGGGCGTGAGCTAGAGTTTAGTGTTACCCATTGGGAAAACGTAAATACGCAAGAGGGACCGGGGAACAGCCCAAGTGGGGAGGGGGGGCAAATTATCTATTATAATGTTCTCGTATTCGATGGATTAAATACTTCGTACGTACCTACTCAACCGAATCAAGTTCCCATATCACACATATCATTATCAATCGTTTCAATTTTCCTCGTATCATCGATTCGATTAAATCGCATTAAATGCTTATAAATTATCGTTTGCAGCGATAATAATTTACATGTTCCGATCATATATGCTGCTGATGAGTTCGTTTGGAAAATATAAAAAAAAAAAAAGGGTAAGAAAGTGGAAAAAACAAGATAGAAAGCTGAATGAAATAACACCTGCTTAAAGTAAGAGAAACAAGATTTCTTCGCAATGACAGGCTGTATTACTTTTCATTATTTCTTCGCTGCTTTTCAAAAAAAAAAGAACGAAAGAAAGAAAAAAGCAAAAAATAAATAAATGTTGTATTAAAGAGAAAGAAAAGGCAGAGCGAGGCAAGGGAAGGAAAAGAAATAAGGGAAAAAAACCAAGAAGCTCGCAATGTTTACAAAGCAGGTGCTGCTTTAGCAAAAATTCGTTTTACTTTTTTTTTTTTTTTTTTTTTGGGTAGCTGGGTACATTCGTTGACTAATATATTAAGACGTTAGATAGGCGAGAAGGGGATGAGACGGGAATACCTTGCTGGATGTAGGTGAGAAACGGGAGCGAGAGTTGAAAATCTTATTTTTTAGTCCATTAGACGTTATTAAATGGTGTAAGGTGAAATGTCTTAGTTGATGTATTACCGACGAATTTCAAACGCGTTCGCTACAAGCGTGGTTTTTTTTTTTTTTTCTAACCAGCCAGCCACCTAAAGGGTACCTACAAATTTAGGCAGCATCGTCTAAAAGCTACCTTAGCGATTTTCTCCCTCGTTTTGTGGAAAAGGATGGAGGGAAAAAATCCTCGTTAAATGCTGCTTTTTCTACCACTTTTCTTAATTCTATCTGACGCGTTTTTTTCCCACCTCGCTTTTAATTTATCACACACGTTGAGGCCGAGAAATGGGATTTTTTTTTTTTTTTTTTCGTACTTGCAGATAGGTTGGCAGAAGATAGGTCTATGTAAACGAGGTCGTCAACGTTGTTATCATCGTAGGAGTCGCTCGTCTTCTAAATGTTCAAATTTTTACGCGTAATGATGTCGTCGCACAATTACTAGAGTGCTTTCTTACACGTATAATCCTCCTCCGCCTCCTCCTACTCCTCCTCCTTTGCACTCTTCTGTTGTCGAGAGAGTAGACGCCAGAATTGTAAAATAACGTAAATGATAAAAGGGTTATTTGCGCTGTTGAAAGTATACATTTTTAATGAAAATGATAAAGTTTATGCGAACGTGGTATTGCTCGAGGATAAAAAAAAAAAAAAAAAAAAAAAAAAAAAAACATTAAGCGTTGCTTTTGGTCGAATTTTCCCTCACGTGGCTCGCCTGAAAATGTGACGTCTACCTGTTGTTTCGCGAGAACAATCGTGTGAATTGGAGGTTCTTTTGGTAATGAAATTATACCCCTTTTTTTGTGCGCTATATTTTCGACTCGTCCAGAACGTCTTATTTGGTCGGAAATTTATTATTTAACGAATGAAAAAACCGGGTTTTGCAGGCTGCGTACAAAGCCACTGCACCAAAAAATTGAAAAAAAAAAATTCACGGTGTATGAATTACTTCTAATGGCGTAAGATAATTTGTTTTAAGTTGCCAGGCCGTAAAGGAAGCCTCCTTCCCTCGAAATTTTCAAAGTCGATTTCAAGGTTATTATTTAGGGTTGGAAAAATGTGAAAAAATTTCACAACCTTCCCCCTTGGTATTTTCACTTTTATACTAATTTTAAGAAAAGTCCTTTGAAAACTCAGAGGAAAAAAAATTAACGTGAATCCCTCTACTTATATACATGCATAGTTTTTACTATCCCAGCTCCCTCTGGTGAGATAAAAAATCGTTAATTGGCTCAAAAAATGGTTATTTACTAGTTCTAGTTTCTAGACGAGTCCACCCAAAAATTTTTATTTTGTGACGCAAGAATATAATTTCACTCTTCTGTAGCCAAATGTTGGTGACTCGGAGTTGAAAATACTGACCCCCCGCCCCCTTCACCCAGCGAGAACCTACCCTGACATTTTTTCATATTTCTATAAAATTGTAACTATTTACACGAATTAATTGGACCTGTATATGTGAGCCAAGGTCAGAAATAGAGGATTTTGGGAGGAGGGGATACTAATTGCTGTAGAGTTGTTTTTTTTTTGGATATGTTATTCTTGTTTTGATTTAATGTTTATTGAAAAAAAAAATCTATATTTTGATTTTCACACTCTATTTCACCTCTCTACAAAATTTTAACCGAACATATATTTTGACGAAAAAAAAACTATATGTACTCTCTTAAAGAACCAACCTGCAGCGATTAAAATTTTCTTCATCAACCGCCTCCCCCTCCAAGGATAAAATTTTTTGGAAAAATTCATTTATAGTTGGACCTATTATCACTTTGAGCATTTGGATTAAAATCATAACTTTTTCAAATACGTTTGAATGGAGAACCCCCCTCCCCCCACATCCGTGTGTTTATCGATATTCTAAGTGAAGGGGGAGAGTGATGAGATAGACAATTTTTTGGATCTATAATTTTCTTCAAAAATTCGCCAAATTTATTTTCATGTTGGAAAAGTAACCAAACGAGTGTTATCAGATCGGACTGGATGTAAGAGCTGAAGGTGTTTCTCTTTCATAGAAAATTTGACTGGTGAATGACGAAAAGGAAGCCTTTTCAACTGACTCCTTGCGCCTCCGATTTGAACGAATCCTAGCTGAATGTGAAAGCCATGTCAAGAAATCTTTGGAATCAAATTTTAAGCTACCGCAATTCATCTTTAGATTTTTGACGAATTTTCGAAGAAAATTATGGATCTAAAAAATTTCCTTTCTCATCACTCTCCCCCTTTGCTCAGAATATCGATAAAACATGTCGATTGGTGGGGGGGGGACGTATTTGAAAAAGTTATGATTTTAATCCAAATGCTTACAGTGATGATAGGTTTATCTATAAATGAATTTTTTCAAAAAAAATTATCCTTGGCGGGGGAGGGGGTTGATAAAGAAAATTTTAAATTGCTGCAGGTTGGTTCCTTTAGAGAGTACGCGTAGGTTGTATGTGTTTGTACGAGTACAATTTTTAGAAATATTTTCAAAAATTTTTTAGGGTGTTGAATCGGTTTTAAAAATCCAAAAATACGTATTTCTCGGTAATAACGGTCAATACGCTAGAAATGAATGGAGGTAAAATTGTTCAGCGTGAAATTCTACAGCATATTACGTCATTTAAATTTTAGCCGACAAACATATTTGCAGAATTGTGTGGTTTGTGATTATGAGGGGAAAGGGTCGAAAAGCATCCCTCTCCTAATTTTTTGACCCACTTTCAATATCAAAAAATTGGGGTGCGGGGAGGGTATGCTGAGCGGCAAAAATCACTAAAATTGTTCCTTTTTCTGCTAATTGATAGAGAAACAAAAATTGTATATCATATCGGAAAGTCACCCTCCCAGGTCAATGAGGGAGGGGAGATATGGGATTTCCCCCTTTTTTTGTCCTTGAAAGCAGATGTTTCCTCCTCCATCTCCTCTGAAAATTATGCTAGTAAGTTGAAATTTGGCTTGTCGATTTGATATGCACATTTTAGGGGGTTTCAACTTTTCAAACCCATTGCATCTCCTGACATCTTCAGAAAAGTGATTTTTTAAAGATTAGATTTTCTAATTTTTTGAGTTTGTCCCGCGCACATCTCCCCCCCCCCACCGTATCGAGCCAACAGGTTGAAATTTAGCATGCACATTTAGTGCGTACCCGAAATGTGTCTTTCGGGTGTTTCGACTTTTCAGCTCCCTTGCAGCCCCTAGCGGCCTCAAAAAAAGTGGGTCTTTTTAGTTATAAGTTTTCTTTTTTTTTTTTTGAATTTGTGTCTCGTATATCTCCCCTCCTAATTTAGCTAGAGAGTTGAAATTTGTTATGTCGATATGGTGGTAAAAGTCATTCGGAGAGGTCAAGTTAAGTCAAGCTTTTTGACCTTCAAATTTTGTCAGGCGCCTTAGATTTCGTATTTTTACTTTACCTCCTTGAAAAATTCAAAATAAACGATTTTTTTCCCATTTTTATACGGGATTTTAAAACCCCTAAAAAGCAGGAAAATCGCCAAAATTTCATTTGAGAAGGGGGAGGGGGGAATAAAATTTTGAAATTTTGACCGGTGAGAGGTAAGGGAAGGGGGTTGGATTGAGTTCAAACCACATATTTTTACCACGTGTATTTGACGTCGTTTCACAGCCTTTTCCCCCTCTACCTCGTCAATTTTCGAAAAAACACACCTTCATGGCGATTTTTTTCATAAAGAATGTTCCTTTTTTCCCAATAGCGGTGGAGGGGAAAAAGTTTGGCGTTAGGGTACGACCTTTTTGACTTTTTTTTTGAAAATCGAAACGTAATAGAGCACAATACTTGTGGAGTGGGGTCAAAAAAACGTAGTAAAGATTTCAGCTCCCTTCCACTTGTAGAGATTTTAATCCGGCTCTAGAACGGTTCAAAATTTGAAAAAAATTTCATTAGAAATAGTGATGTGATTTTTGAATGTGAACCACCCTTATAAGGCCATATCATTTTTGGCATATTCGTGTATTTTCAAAAAAAAAAAAATTGTTCAAAAGTCGAAAAAAATTTGCAGAGTTGGGTTTTTATGAAAAGGGAAGATTATCAATATTATAATCCATCGGGTAGATTAGAAGCGATTTTCCATCCCCTGCTCCTTTGCTTAAGGGTTCTCATTTATTTTCGCAGATCTTACACTCCTATTGAAAACAAGATGGCCGTTAGAAATTACCTCAAATTGGTTAGATGGGTTATTATATTGATAACCTTCCCATTTTATGAGCCCCCAGTTCTCTAAATTTTCCTGCCGTTTTTCAACGATTCTTTTTGAAAATACACAAATTATGCCAAAAATTGGCGCATTTTATATGACCCTGTAATGGAGGTTTACATTCAAAAATCGTCTCAAATGATTTTTTTAGGTAAAGCTAGTCGTACTAAAACCATTTCTAATGACATTTTTTTTTTAATTTTTTTTAATTTTTGAACCGTTTTAGCACCGGGTTGAAATGTTTGCAAGAGAATAGGGGCTGACATTTTTGCCACGTACTTTTGACCCCCACTTCACAAATATTGTGCCTTTGCGCCTTCTTACATTTTGATTTTCAAAAAAAAAAATCAAAAACAATCGTGGTTTTATGCATAAAAATTTTTTTGGCGGACAAAACCCTCCTCGCCCTCTTCCATAATGTACCGTGATACTTTTTAAAACCTAATGATGGACCGAGCCAACTCACATATCTCACTTGCAGGAGGTACCCTTTTTCTCAGTGAAAGTTCGACTCTATATTCAAATTAACGTGGAAAAAGTTATGCATCTTTTAGCCTAATTTTCTATGTCATATTATTGATGAAAACCAGGCTATTACAATAAATCGACCAATGCAAGATGGGGGGGAGGGGGAGGGAATCTACAAAATCCATTTTGGGGCCCTAGAAGACAATTGAGACAATTTTTAGCTATGCCAGATATTTATTTTTATTATTTTTTTTCATTTTTTTTTTTTTTGAACATTAAAATTATTTACTTTGCTCGAAACCGACTAAAATCGCTCCAATTCGGCTAATTGGCTCAGTTTGACGGAAGATTAGATATATTTGAGTGGGGATGATCTTGGGTCAAAATTCAGCCATGCCCCAACTCGGGGAAGAGGGGTGCTGAGGGATCAAAACGCAAAAATTGCCCCTTTTTGAGCCAATTAATGGAAAATCAAAAGTTGCTTAACATATCAAAAAAACAACCTCCCAAGTCAATTAGGAGGGAAAATGTGGGGGTTTCCCCCTTTTTGACCTTGATAGAGAACTTTTCCGTCCATATCTCTCCATCAAATTGAGCTAGAAAGTTGAAATTTGGTATGTACATTTACTCGGGGCCGTAGATGTGCTTTCGGGGGGGGGAGGGGGTTCCAACTGTTTAACTCCATTGCACCCCCCTCACAGCCCCAAAAAGTGGTATTCATGATAGGTTTTTTCTCGCATAACTCCCCTCCAAATGGAGCTAGGAACTTGAAATTGGGGTATGTACATTTAAGGGCGGGGTCCTAGATGTACCTTTTGGGGGTCTCGATTTTTCTGCCCCAATTTTGCCCCTTCGCAGTCCCAAATAATGTGGTTTTGTGGTCGTTTTTTATTATTTTCAAGAGTTCGTTCCGCCTCCAAGTTGGTCTAGGAAGTTGAAATTACGTATGTCCCGTCTGTAGAGGCCCTTGATGTGCCCGTTTGGAGTTTCGACTTTTTAGCCCCTTTGAACCCTTCCTATCTGCAGTGCTGTTTAGGATTTCAATTCTCGTGATTGTAAACATGCTACGAAAATCAGGCTGAAAAAGCTTCGCTCTGCGATGCTTTTTTTTTCCTCTCTTTATCGTATCTTTTGAGCTTGAGTTTTTCTCTATACTTTTTTTTCCTCATAATTCGAGTAAAATACGCGTTCATCGAGAATAAACAACTTTGCGAGGGAAGCTACGCGATTAATCATGCGAGACGCGCTGTACAGTTAATGAGCAAATATGCTGGTTCATTGACCTATCGTACAAAGAGTTTTACGCAGTAGCCGACGATAGGAAAAGAATGAGCACTTTAGAAAGTCCCAAAGTAAGTATATAGGGGGTATGAATGTAGAGGGGTGAAAAATATCCTACACTGTAACACCAATAAGAATACATTTGATATACGTTACGTATACGTAGCACTGCTATACGTCGAGTAGAACGTCATTAAAAAATAATTACATTATTTTGCGCAGTTTAATGTTTTTTTTTTGTTTTTTTTTTTTCGTTCGTTTTCGTTTCCGTTTTCGTGGTTTTTAATTAAAAAAAAATTTAAAAACTCGTTTTAACGAGGCAATTTTCTGGTCGTATATTCTCGTCATGCGTTGGTCGTAATATGTTTGCGGGCGTAGTTCGATTCGACGATGAAAAATGGTAATTTATCCGACGACTCGAGGATAATTACCACTAAAACTAGCCTTAACACTACCCTAGAACTTTATCAATAGGGAGAAGGCGATGGTCTGCAGCCGTATGCCATAGGCATAGGAATAAAAAACCATGCCTGAAAAGCCCGGTAGTTGGGTGTAGAGTTAGTTAGGTACATGATGTAAAATTAAACGACGCGACGCTGTATTAAAAATCGAAACACTTTCTGTTTTCACTTTCATTCTGTGTGTAACTTGGCCTAGCGATGGATTAAACAAATGCTGCACGTAATAGAGCCTATATTATGAGGATAGAGGACACCCTACGACGACGAACCCTGTCGCACAGCTCTGCTCAGCTGTGCTGTGCTGAAAGTTGTTGAAGCTGTTTTGGAGTGTGTAGTGGGTTCGGGGCGTGTGGCGATGGAGAAGACGAACAAGGTTGAACAACAAAAATTCCTCTGTATAAAATGAAAACCGCTTTTAGATTTAAATTTGCTTTTACGTCGGTTTTGGGAATTATACTGTAACGCGAAACGATTCAGTAGTGGTACGTAGCCCAGTATTATACGTATAAGCCTGCGAAAACATCGCAGCTCTTTCGGCGCCCTCATCCTGGTCGCGAAAAAGTGACGCAGAGAGGCGTCTGAATTTACATAGAGGTGTTTTAAAAGTTTTATTTTAAAGCCAACGCGAGCGGTTTTTCCAGCCGACAACATTAATAGTCGCCGGAGCTGGTGCGGCTTTGGCTGAGGATACTTTGTATGTGTGCTCGTGTGTAGCGTATTGTTGTGCCCGCCTTCTCCAAAGGATGGGATCACGTTAGAGGGTAGCAGCTTTGAGCCGCGTGCTATTTACATTATAATGTTTTGGAAATTCTGCGGTCTAGCTCGCGAATGCTGTGCGTGCGTGTGATATTGTATCATATTCGTAATACTCGTACACGACGCGCGACCGATGCTACGATGGGGGCAAGTGGATCGAGAGGCAGGGAACAATGGCGAAGTGTTTTACGCGTGTATTCAACATGTTTGGGATAAATTTTTCAGATTTACAGCCTAACTTGGCGTTACTATATTATTACATTTTGTGGCAGTCGTTGTCGCGTCGTCTCATTCTAACACGTTGAAGTCGAAGTTTTATGTTTTACACGCAATAAAAAGATACCAGGGTGAAAGTATTTTTTTCTCGTCGTTTTTTAATCAAGAAATATATGCCTGTATTCCCCCCCCCCCCTACTATCGAAATTTTTCAGAGCGAACGGGAAGAAAACAAAATTATAAATTTTTGAAATAAGTGAACCTTGGAATTTGTAGCTGTTGAGCAACACTCGGCAAACGGAAAAATTTCGTTTAGACTGGGAGCTGATTTTAAAACACATAACTTCAACTTTTTTGGAAAGAGGGTGTTATCAGGAGCAAAAAGATGTTGATCTGCCACTTTTGCGGTGGTTTCATCCCGAAGGGCAAAAACCGCAAAATAGTTGATCATAAAATGGATGAGACTGGCATAGTAAGTAAGATACGTCTGTAACCCCAAAACTCAAATCTAAAAGGGCAAACTCGTCGAGTAGTTGCTAAGGGTCGGCCGACAGGGTTAAAGTGTCGCCGAATGATAAAAAAATGGCTGATTTCAAAATGAACGAAATTTCATCCATAGGTTCTTTTATGCCTCACGGTTATATATCCATGATGACAGACCACTTTGGGCGGTTGTAAAGGGCCAGCAAACTGGTTTGAAATCATCAAAATACTCGAAATACGGCTACGAATCGAAATTGTTTCAAAAATACAACTACAATTGATGAACAACTCCCCCTCCTCACCAATTTTAATATCAAGACTTGATACCTCTCAAAATGGATAAAAATGGAGGGAGGGGTTCATTCACAGCATACCAGCACATACATACCATGGCAGATCATTTTGGATGGTTACAAGTTAACGGAGACCGGTTTGGAATTTTCAAGATACCCAAAATTCTACTATTTGACCAAAATTAATTTCATATCGACACTAAATACCAGTCAAAATGGATAAAAATCGAGATGGGGGTTTATTCGTATCATAATAGTACATATATAGCATGACAGATCATTTGCGATGGTTAAAAGTTCTGGCTAACTGGTTTGGAACATTCAACATACCCAAAATTCTACTATTTGACCAAAATTAATTTCATATCGACACTAAATACCAGTCAAAATGGGTAAAAATCGAGATGGGGGTTTATTCGTATCATAATAGTACATATATACCATGACAGATCATTTGCGATGGTTACAAGTGCTGGCTAACTGGTTTGGAACATTCAACATACCCAAAATTCTACTATTTGACCAAAATTAATTTCATATCGACACTAAATACCAGTCAAAATGGGTAAAAATCGAGGTGGGGGTTTATTCGTTTCATAATAGTACATATATACCATGGCAGATCATTTGCGATGGTTACAAGTGCTGGCTAACTGGTTTGGAATTTTCAAGATACCCAAAATTCTACTATTTAAGCAAAATTAAATTCATATCGACACTGAATACCAGTCAAAATGGGTAAAACTCGAGGTACGGTTCATTCATACCATAATAGTACATACGTACCATGACAGATCATTTGCGATGGTTACAAGTTTAGGCTAACCAGTTTGAAATTTTTAAAACACCCAAAATTCTACTATTTGACCAAAATTAATTTCATAACATTAAATACCTCTCAAAATGGGTAAAAGTGGAGGGACGGGTTCATTCACAGCATACCAGTACATACATACCATGACAGATCATTTTTGATGGTTACTAGCTTTAGTAGACTGGTTTAGAATTTTTAAAACACCCAAAATTCTACTATTTCCCGAAAATTATTTCCATATTAACACCAAATACCAGTCAAAATGGGTAAAAATCGAGGCAGGGTTTCATTCACAGCATACCAAAACACATATACCATGACAGATAATTTTTGATGGTTGCAAGTTATGGCAAACCGGTTCGAAATTTTCAAAATACCCAAAATTCTACTATTTGACCAAAATTTATTTTATATCGGCACTGAATACCAGTTGAAAAGGATAGAAATCGAGGTAGGGGTTCATTAACAACATACCAGTACACATGTGTCATGACAGATAACTTTATTAAGTCTTGATACGAGTCAAAATGGGCCTAAGTCGTGTATTGGGCACTTTTAGACTTCACTAGCACACACGTACCAAAACAGTCGTCGTCTGTAATGGTATGATTATACCCATTTCGACAGGTATTTAATGTCGTTATAAAATAAATTTTGGTCAAATATTAGAATTTGGGGTATTTTGAAAACTTCAAACTGGACTGCCTTAACTTGTACCAATCAAAAATGATCTGTCATGGTATGTATGTACTGGTATGCTGTGAATGAACCCCTCCCTCCACTTTTACCCATTTTGAGAGGTATTTAATGTTATGAAATTAATTTTGGTCAAATAGTAGAATTTTGGGTGTTTTAAAAATTTCAAACCTGTTGGCCTAAACTTGTAACCATCGCAAATGATCTACCATGGTACGTATGTACTATTATGGTATGAATGAACCCCTCTCTATCTCGAGTTTTACCCATTTTGACTGGTATTCAATGTCCATACGAAATTATTTTTAGTTAAATAGTAGAATTTTGGGTATTTTGAAAATTCCGAACCGATTAGCCAGAACTTGTAACCATTGCAAATGATCTGTCATGGTACGTGTGTACTATTATGATATGAATGAACCCCTGCCTCAATTTTTACCCATTTTGACTGGTATTTAGTGTTGATATAGAAATAATTTTCGGGAAATAGGAGAATTTTGGGTGTCTTGAAAATTCTAA
>FIZR01027488.1:0-17538 GCA_900060175.1 Ferrisia virgata | reverse complement strand
AGTAGCTTCAAGAAGTGAATTGGATGAGTCCATAGCTGCTGAGGGAGGGCCTAAAGCAGGGAAAATATATTTACCAAGTTCATTTACACATAGCCCACGATATATGCAAGTGAAATATCAAGATGGTATGGCAATAGTTACTCGGCTGGGAAAACCAAGTTACTTTATAACAGTAACTTGCAACCCAAACTGGCCTGAAATTACCTCAAATTTAGCAAATAATCAAATTGCAATAGATACACCTGACTTGACGTGTCGTGTTTTCCAAATAAAATTAAGGAATCACAGTAATGAGAGTAGAGTGAGCAGAATGAACAAACGGAAAGGGGGTTGGGCCGCGAAGCGGCCAGGGAGCGAAGCCCCCTAGTAGATATATAACATCAAAACACGTTAATCAATCTTCAAACAAAAATCGGAAAAAACTGCTAAATCGAGTTCCATCTCAAATCTCGACTACATTCTTTCGTAAGCACACCTGAATGAAGTGCTCGCGCTGTGTAGTATTTACAGGAACATACCACCTCATAGCAGATCGTACTGTAGGTATTGGTATACGATACATAATACTAATACACATTACATATTGAAGTAAGTATGGAAAGTTAATACAGTATCGGTATCAGCGAGTGGAGCAGTGAATTGTGAATAATGAAAACAGATATGAAAGTAATTATGCGCGTGCAGCGCCAGATATAGGTAGTTGAGTTAATAGCGCGTACCTCGGCTAATAAGTATAAAGTTCGAAGGCAGTGATCATTCAGCTTGAGTCTTTTCATAATCGATATTAGGAACCATGTGAAAGCGCTGTTACATTTATCACCACTACTACCAACACTGCGATCGTCGAATGCCTCTTCATTCGTGTATTTTTCAATACTAGCAGCGATAGCGTTGCTCTTGTCTTCACGAAAAGGTAACTTTATGGTAGCGACTGTGAAACATATAAAAATTAAAAATATCACATGTAAGGATCGAGCGGATGAGTCGGATAGGTTGATAGGTAGGTAGGTATGATAATTACTCGAGTAAGTACCGGTTCTATAATATTTAAAAATGAAAAATGAACCATTTTGGTTGGAACAATTGGCGCGTATCACCTATGTGAGAGAAGAGGGATGCTAAATCACGACTCCTAGGTATCTATCAATGTACGAGTAGAAATAACGAACAAAAATTGAACTAGGTAGATGTAAGTACATGCGGTACAGGTACGAGGTGAGACAATCAAGTTCTCAAAATTTTGTTCATCGTTCGCGAGCTTTTTTTTAGAAACGCACCATAAGGTTGCGCGTGGTCTCATCGGTAAAAGAGCTCGTTTCTACTGTAGTACGCAAATTTTGAATTAAAAAAAAAAAAAGAGTACTTTTTAGAAATATTTCCGACAAAATAGGAAGGTTTTCAGGTTTTACAAGTTTTTCGAATGCACCGACTACATTATTTTTCCTTCCAGAAAATAAGAGATTTTACGAAATTTCTTGTTGAAAATACGCGTAAAAAATACAATTCGAGCGAAGCGAGGGAGAAAAATTTCAGAAAACATCGAATAGAAAGCTTACAGAAATATACGTGCATTTCGAAGCATCTTTCCTAATATATATATATATATATATATATATATATATATTGGTTCTTTAAAATTTACCGAACCCCAAACTTTTAATTTTTCCGAATGACACGCAGCCTTTTCACACGTCGAGAGTGTGGCGAGTCACCGTGCCTCGTTTCATTTTTTGCATGGATACCTATAGGTTGAAAGATTTTCGTTATTCTTTGTGTAATCAGGAAGCGTCGTCCCTGCAGCTCACTCGCGCAATGCGCGCACAGAGCGTCGAAAAAATAAAAAATTTGATTAATGTTTTTCGTTGCTTCCTTTCAGTCGTAAGGACATTATTATCGATGATTACTCGCAAAACAAAAACCAACGATTCGACCAAAAAAAAAAAAAAATTCTAAATGAACTCTAAATTTTTTCGAGCAAATTAAAACCCTGCATAGACAACTTAAAAAAATAACCTGATGCCAAAAACGGCATCAGGTTGTCTACGCGGGGTTAAAAAATCGTAAAAAACAAAGATAGGTATCTACTTTCTTGATACGCGTCCGTAGTTCCAGATATACCTATTTGTCGTATTACATACGTTGATGTACGAGTACATAACGGTTATGCGCTATTTGTGGTGTGAAGTTTACTTACCCATTGGCCAAACATTGGCCCCGAAGTTTATAAGTAAAGTAGTCAAACGAATGCTATCGTCCATGTATTGAATACTGTAGGAAAGCAACGTTCTGTATTCGTTATTCATCACGTTCGCATCGGATCCTTCGTTTAATAATATCGTTGTTAATTCCACGGCTTTATCGAAACCGCCTTCTTTCAAAAGTCTTTGTCCAGCGACTAGTAATGCGGTATTACCATACGCGTCTCGCAAGTCGTACCACTGAACGCTGCTTTCCTTCGGAGTTTGCTTTTCTCGTTTAATGGCTTCCTTTATATGCTTCATTTTAAGCGGCCAATTTTCACTCAAATCAACGGCTAAGACACGCGCGTGTTTTTAAAAAATTAATCAGTCACCACGGCAGAAACAACTCGGAATTATTAATGGAATAATACTGTACCAGATACCAATTCCAATATCGAATAAGAGTGACCGTTACGTATTAGATAAGACTTCCACGTTGAAGAGAATGACGAAGGCGTTGATAATAATATCTCTGATCTCTGCAAATTTAAAAACGCCAACTTAGCACGCGAGTACTTCAAAACGCGCGGTTCCCTCCTCCCATAACTGTACGAAGAATCAAGTCGGCAGAAAAATTGAACCACATCATCATTCGGGATTCTACGTGAATTTTTCCATCTGCGAGTATCCGCATAATTACCCAATACCCGCCGAATTTCGCTGAAAGCATTTTTATAACCATAGAATTTCAGTTTTAAAATTCGTATTTCACGAAACTTTCCGTCCAAATTTTCAACGTCAATTTTGATAGCAATATGCACTTCATCTTCCGATTTCAAACAGGCGAATACCCTTCAACAAGCTACAATTTCACAATCTTGGGATGAAAGGACCGTTGTTGGGGTGCAGGGTCTACCTACAATGGGTACCTATGATAGATTTGAGGCGATTTTTCGTTTGGATTTTTCGAGTTGACGAAGGTCCAAAAAATTTACCCTCCGAAAACGCTATTTTCCGAATTCAACGTACTCGCAATTTGTATTGCTTTAGAGCGCGAGTATGCGTTTCGTTCGACTTTATACGTTATCTACACCCCACCCCCGCCCGCTCACACTAACCTTTCACAGCCTTCGCGTAACGCGACATATTTTTCAAAATTCTTCGTGTGTACTCGTAAGGGTGTTTATGAACGAATCATTTTGAAATTTTTACACATATGTAGTTCGTGTTGTGAAATTACAACTGTACACTTTTTCAAATGTTAAAATGGATCATAGTATGTATGTACATACAGTACCTATAGTATATACGCGCGTAAAATAGCGTAATTTTAATTTTTATCAAATACGTTTCCCCTTAAGGGATTGAATTTTTACAAGTTAAACCGAACAGTGGGAGTATTACGTGATTGAAGAAGGTATTGCGGTTGAAATTCGGTTATTTCGAAAATTTGGACGGGTAAAGAAAGAGGTTTCCATTGAAAAAAAAAAAAAAAAAAATCTGCTCTGTAGCTACAATACGGGCCAGATGAAAATTGGTTGAACTTTTTCGTTTGTAGCTTTATACACATATAAATTACATATACTTTATATCTGCTGCGGATAAACTGGTATCTTTTTTCCGTCGTCTACAGGTAAAGTGCCCTCTTTTTTTTTTTCTTTTTTTTTTACGAAGTGGCTTCATTTTACTGATGCCACTTTACCATATGTACACCGGCTTTTTTTCTAAAAAATTTCCCGAACTTGGAAAATCGAAAAAAAAAAGAAAGAAAATAACAACTGGTATTAATATCTTAAGAGTATGCAACGAGTAGTTACGTAGTACACGGTACTACCAAACGGTAATACGAGTAGAAGTCGTCGTGTACCTAGGTAGAGGTATAGGTACGTAATACGTATATTGCGCTTTGCTCGCACCTAGCTAGTCATTTTTTCTCATGTATTGATTTTTCGGGCGGATCTCACTCGGTACATTCATTATTTATACGAATGTATATGGATGCGACGACACAGATGTACATTTATAATATATAAGTTAAAAACATCTTACGAGATTCGGTGAAAATTTAAAGCAGGGATGATGCTGGATTTCGGTTTATAAATGTGCGACTATAATAAATCTCCTTCCCCATGTTTGGCGACTCAAGTCGGCTATCCTGCGCACGGCTTCCCTGTACTTATTTACATCCGTTAGAGAATTTGTAAACGTCTTTGTTTTTAAATTTTAAAAAATCGGATTTCTCAAATACCGCGCCCGCGCATAGGTCGCATCTCACCATCACCCGTTTTCAAGTACGTATACGAACGAGATCGGTATTTATACTACCCTACGACGTGAAACATAATAAGAGCAACAGAGCAACAGCACCGCCGGGGTATGAGTTGATATAATTTGTTTAGACTACAATTTCGGAGATCTTCTCACTTCAGACCTAAATAAACAAATTTACGTCGGGCTTTCGAAAAAGTTGGAAAATCTTTCAATATCGAGCCACCACCCTAACGTACGGATATTCACACTGAAAAGTACGTAAACGTATACCTCACCACTGACTGAGGTGATTTCAAATTCAAAATGAACTGAGCGAGGGCAACGAATTTTTTTCAAATTTCTCGCGAGAGCGTGATACGGTAATAGGTGTTGTTTGCCATTTACACGACTCGGACGGCTCTCCGCATTTCCGCATTACAAACGACATCATTTACGGCCGAAATACTCGCGTGTATTTACAACACAATTACATATATACGTATTACGTAGGTAGAGATGTGGATACACCAATATCACGCGGTACTAGTAAATAATGTACACGCGTGGATAGCTAGTTAGCTAGTAAGCTAACTAGCTGGTAGGCTAGTAATTATACCGTGTGCAGGTGCGTATGGACATTAATCGAGAAAATTAAACGGCAATACTCACACTTATTTTTCGATCGCACGCGGTAAAATGGCAGCGACAAGTGTCACGTTTGTCGGTTGAATTTTTATTTTCTTCTTCTTCTTCGTCGGGACAATGCGCTCGCTGCTGAGACCAAAAATCTAAACTCTGGATACGATATCCATCCTTGCGCGGTCCTAGTGCGTTATTCGCTCGACTTACTTCGCAAACATTATCACTGTAATCTACACCTGCGAGAAGGAGGAAAAAACAAAGATACACACAGTAATCAAATACCAGAGATACCAGGTCATCAATAATTCAATCACACACATCGCAAATCAAAGACTACAGACAGCTGCGCTATCACATCGAATGTCCGCCAGGCGCAACGCGCACTGATCAAGTGGTCTCTTTATTATTATATAGCCCTTCTTCACAACCTCGTACTCTCTCAAACGCAGTCGTAACAACTGACAAATATTCAATATTCGTACTCAGCGGTATAGATTCACGTCGTTGGTATTTTTGAGGGTAAGATGTGCAGCAGCACTAAAGTAGATCTGTACATTGCGAAGCAAGGTGCTATGTGCTGTGCTGTGCTGTGCTGTGCTGTGCTGTGCCGTGGAGAACGCCTATCATCTGTCATCTGTCATCTGTCATCTGTCATCTGTCCTACGCGCGCTTACGTACATAGGACAGCTTTCGTATTTGCGTTGTAACATCGAGTTATCGATCTTGTCGCTACAGCAGCCAGCCTCTCGTTAATACTGCTCATCGCAATTCGATCGTCGGAAGATACAAGCGATTGAAAAATATACTTACCGCTGAAGTAATTGGCACCACGCACGAACCGTTGCTGTTGCCGGTGGTGATCGTGATGGGGTCGATGTTGATGACGGCAAAAATAAATATCCTCCGTTAACGGACTGACGTTCTTCGAAGGAAGCGCGTCGAATTGCAACAAATCAAATAATTTGTCGCTCGCTTCGTCGCTACTGCTATACTGATAATCAATCTCCAGATTATCCCTGCAATCGATGAAAAACAAACGTTACGCACTCATATTTCTGCAAGGAAATAGGATGAGCTAATTAAAACTATTGCAAAGAAAAACTCTACTTCTCCTTTAGGTGTACATTGCGAAGCTTTTTGAACACCAAGTGTTCATCATCAGGCTCGTAACACTATTGACGACAGCAAATAACAAAATGAAAACTACCTATCGTTTTGAGGGTACATACAGCACCTCCCGCTAGATATTAAACTCCCATAATAACAAGGAAGCCTACAGAACACGTCTCTATATGATTTGTTGGTACTCGAATTTTTGAGCATCTATGTTTTTTTACACCAAAATGAACAAATTTTCATCGAAAACCGTCGTATCTTCCCTTCTCTAATTGACCTAGGAGGCTGATTTTTGGACACATAGGTACGTACGTTGAACAACTTTGAATTGTCTATCAATTGGCTCCAAAAGCGACAATTTTTGCAATTTTACCCCTTCAACACCTCCTCTCTTAAATTTGGGCCCAACTGAATTTCGACACAGCGGTCATATTTCCCACACCAGAATATTATTTTCAGAAAAAAAAGAGCCTCTTATCAAAAAGAGCAGCGTGTTTGGGGCAAAATTTTGGTCAGCTATCTTGGATAGTATGTACTGGTGGTATACGTACATATATGTGTACATTAGGATGCGTGAAATGTTGCCAATAGTACTGCTAAGGTGTAGCGAATTAGTATTAATCACAGGCTTGCAAACAGCACCTTAGCAACTTGGTATTTGAACAGTTACTCCCAATTAGCCGAGCAGTTTTTCAATACATTATCAACCCGACATCAACACTCCGGGATTCGTTACAAATCTGATTGGTAAACATACGAGCAATTTGAAACCCACTGAAAGTCTTAAACATGCAACACCTAAATTCTGTGTACACCCTGAACTACTGAAGACAACGCGCGTATTTCTACACCACAATGCGATAAAAAAAATACCCGCTTCAGCCAAATTACTACAACGCATCTTGTTTCAGTATGGGAAAGAAGCGCCGTAACTTAGGTACATTGTCGATAAACTTGACAAAAAAAGTAGCAGTCTCAATGGGAACCGTTTGAAACTCGCGTTTCTACTGAATGGCGACACACACCGATACCACCGATACCACCGCCCCTCGCTTCAATTAGTTCGCAAACAAAACGACAATGAGCAATCAAAGCGGAGTACAGATGCCAGAGTTCTACAATGTGGACAGTAATTAACAACTTGTAACCCACCACAAACGACAGATGAAGACGCAAAAATAAGGGCGCTCTGGACGAAGAGTCCAATTTCCATCTTGCAATATTGCAAAAATACGATATTTTGAAAATAGTTACATAGTACGCTGTAGCAAGTATCCGAATCATAAAACATCTAGTGCGGTAAGGTCGACACTACGCACGCAGTAAAACAGTAAAACCTAGCGCAGTAGTACCGAGTCCGCGTACCACGTTGGTTTTTTTCTTCTCTCAATCCACCATCAAATTTGCGAATGTAGATTTCTTTAAAAATAAAACCACGCGTTCGAATTGTATATAGGTACGTATGTACCATTTCAAAATGGTTTAGTCATTTTTAATCATAATTATTGTTTTCATCACACCACAAAATATTGTTAATATTTACGAAATTTTGCAATTTCTGAGAAGGAGGTGTGGTGTGGTGTGGTGTGTAGCGCTTCGCGTTTCCATACCATATATACTATGATACTATGTACATGTACACGTACATTACGTAGAGAATACTACTCGTAAAGAAAGTAGGTATGTCACACAAAACACTGTATATATTCTCAAAGCCAGCATTACCACGATGAAACCAACTTCTTCAATAAAATCGTATAAAATGTACGAGTACGCACGCGGGCGGATGCCCGTGCCGCGTTGACAGTAAACACCCTTAGTCCTCTTTAAGTCGTAACGCTTTCAACTTTTATTAAATGATGAGATCGACAGTTCGCTGCTATGCGAAACTATTCAACTGTTTCGACCTTAAGTCCGGGCGTGTATTGACGTACCGGATTAGTTCTTTTGTTGGAGAAGAGGACAATTTTAATTTGCCAATTTGCAACTCTTTCTCGCCGCCACCTTGCTGCTCCTCGTCCTATTAAATTCGATCGCTGCTCTCCTGCGGCAGGTTTAAATGTCACGATATTACAATAATACGTATAGGTACACATTATGCGGTGATTCGATGTTATATTTTCAATCCAGTCTATCGTTGGATCGTTGGCCAATTTGGAATTTCAGCACTAGCTGATTGGAAATTTCAAACATCGACCTCCAAAACCAAACTGTATGAAATTTTGAATGTTGAGCGTCGACGCGACACGCCAGTCCTGCTATTTGAGCTGCGTTACGCAGCCGGCGCCAGTTCCCTTTTAGTCGCAGTTAATTTAATAAAACCAAATTTTAAATGTTGCGGAATATTGGCGGTGCGGTCGTTTGCCCCGTTTCTCCTTATCGGCCAATCCGCTCTTGGCCATCCGTTGGCAGTTTTCATTTTGTACAACTTCTCAACTTTGCGCCACCTTTTCTTTTCGCACTGAATGCTACAGTTACAAATTACAATCTTACCAAATAACTCACTAGCTCTCCACGAAGAAGCCACATTTCAGGGCACACCATTAATAATGCATTTAGTATCGGCATTCGTCATACAAATCCAATTCGACGATATTTTTCGATATAATCGAACCGTAACGCCGAGCATTATACCGCGTCTCAGCATGAAGCGTGTAATGCAATAGGCCTACACAACAGAATAGCGCAGAACAAAACCGAATGAATTGACGATGATGTGACGACGATACGACGATACGACGATACGGCGATACGGCGATACGGCGATACGCGATACGCGATAGTGCGTGAACTTCCTATAACGGAACTACCATCACGCCACCTCGTCGTCTTACAGCAACTGTTGCCGTCGAAAGAAAAGTAATAATGCTGATATATGTACGCGGTAGGTAAAGGTATATTACGTTTTACGTATATGTATGTATATGCAGCACCATCACCATCACCATCACCATCACCGTCATCGTCACCGTCACCGGACTCGCAATATCGCATACAACCGCACGTACCGAAGCTAGCGAACCATTTCGCCGCTAACCCGTCGACGGCATTACACAATTTTTGTCTCAACTAACGTACCTATCATTTTTGCGGGGTGAAGAAGGAGGAGGAGGAGGAGGAGGAGGAGGGGGGCTCAAGGCGGTGGAGCTGTTGCCCTATTGGTCTTCAAACAGAGGCCATTCTCACAAAATGACGCGTGTACCTAAATAATAAAATAACGAAAAACACGGTTCGTTTTTCGTTATTTTCATCCCCTAAAAGAGGTATAGAATCTCGCTTACAAAGCTGAAAAATTTCGATACCTACTTACGAGTTTTTGTATCTGTAACATTACACCACTACTTCTCGTGTTATCCACATTACACGTACGAACTAGGTACGCGTTATCGATAACTAGTTATCGCGCGCATTGTGCACAAATCAGTCGTAAAATATATTCTCTCGTACGTAGGTGTGTTTTTCTTTCCAATGTACCTTATCCGTTACATATCCACCGACAAAGACAAAGACAAAGACAGACCTACACTATTGGCATCTCGAATCTCGAATCTCGACCTGATAAGCGATACCGCTCGATATCATCTACCAGAGGATTGAAAAGTTGCAGATCGCAAAAACAAAGATTTTTCTATTTTTCGGAAAATCCCACAATGAAGTATATAACCTTTTACCTAAAATACGTGTACAAATGTTTTTTTTTTCAGCCCAAAAAATTAAATTTCAATTGGAATGTTTTGCAGGTTTGGCGTAGTATAGGGCACAGTCAATCAGCTAATACCGGAAGCGTATCAGCGAACCTCATCCACCCCGTTAGACTGCAATTCAAAAATCAACGTTGATTTGCAATGATGGAATTACACGACCGTTACTTCATCAGCACGCGTAACTGTGCGGTCGAGTAAGCGCGGGTTAAATTTTTTTTTCATGCCAAATTTTTTGGCAGATCTTCTTGGACCCTAAACGAACATTTTTAAGGCGTGATCCGGTGAAACACCCGAAACATTTTTACTAGTTACCTATCTACCTACCTACCTATCTACCTACATAAATAAGTAGCACCATAACATACAGACTCTTCAGAATCTAAAATTTTGCAATTCAACCGTCTCCGTTCTTTAATTCAAATTACGAATATTAAACGAATTTATTTCACCATAATTTATTCATTTAGTAAGATGTTTCCAAGCGTAATTTTTTTTTCCACTATAATTTTCTACGCTCTGCAATCACGCAGAGAAAAAGTAAAAGAAAAAAAGGAGAAAAAAATAAAAATAAAATGGTATCTGCCTTTTAGTATTTTACAATGTTCGGTTGAGCCAATCTTCCCAATAATCCGCGAAGAAAGTTGAAAACTTTTCGAGAACCCTAATGCTCTTCTGCTGTCCGCTTCTCAAACTTTGAGAAAAAAAATTATTCTTACATTTTTCTCGTTACACATACTGGTGGGAGAGAAACAATGTGCAAAGAAACCATTCTCGAAAGCGACGAGTTGAACAGATTTTCAATAATTATTTGTGCCACGAGAATTAATCTTTCGAAAATTGCGTTTTTCCGCCGCGTATTTCGTTGCTTTTCTGCATGATCTTTCGGAGAATGCATCGCGTGCGCGAAATAATTCAGACGATGCCTTTCATTTTCGACTGAACTGAGCTGACGAAATCAGTCGAAAGTGGCTCGATTTCATAAGGGAGGGGCTTTCCGTGCCGAGGTTGAGTACCTACTCTCAAATCTATTTGCACCTATAAATGATGTACCAAAAAGTCGCGAAATGTGTTTTTGTCGAATAATTCAAATGTAACGCGCGCCTGAAGATTATTGTTGGTGTAGGTCGTACCTAGCAATTTGGTATTTAAATTTCTCTGAATTTCGTATCGTTTCCAAACAAGTATACCAATACTAATCAAAATACATATTAAACGTACAGAAAAAATTTCAAATTATAGTGTTGTACGGCGTGAAACGCGAGTATTCGTATTATCTGTCCTACGACTTGTTTTCCTGCGTAGCACTACGGGTTAGTTACGCTAGCAGGATGCGCGAAGAGGTTCGCTCAACTTTCTCAGCATACCTACCTACCTACCTACCTACCTACCTACCTACCTATATGTATAAATCACCACTACACGCGCAGCTAGGTAGAAAAAACTTTTTGCAACGAAAAATGGCTCATTTTCTAAACCGTACAATTGACAGCTGAAATTTTTTCGAATTTTACATACCTCTACGTATGAAACAATGCTAGGGGAGCCTTACCGTAAATTATTTTAATCGCACGGCTTTAAACACGAATCTTTTTATTGAAGAGGGGGGGGGGGCGGGGATTTTGTAAGTTATGACGTTACAATTTCAGCCGAATTGCTCTTTGCTATCGACTGAAATTAAACTTGTTTGAAATGAGCGGAGTCCTTTTCCCCTTTTTTAGTTTAGTTGCGCGAGTAAAATTTTACGAACTGCGTGCGCTTATTTTCAGCAGGAACCGTAAAAGTGTATCCTAATTCATTATGCAAATTTCTCACCTATCGATGCGGAGTGACGTTGTGACACAAAGCGTTTTTTTTCGATGCTCCTTCATAGTTCATGTCCGCGATCTGCAAAACAAAATAAGTTATATCGTCATAATCGGAATACGGAATAATCCCATAAATGGTCGCCATACTTAATACTAATAATATAATACGCGGTCATTATAAATGTCTCGGAATCAAGTTTCTGCGCAGTAGGTAAAAACGTATTTTGGTGTTGGCATGTTCGGGCACCACTTGAAACCATTTTCAATTTGCGGCCTCAAAAATTTGCCGGTCTATAAAATTTACCGCTTCGTGTCTCGTTCTCCTATTTGATGACAAAATTAAGACCTGTTGTAAATACCCGCGAGTACCTAATACGAAATTTTGATAAAATAAGATTTTCAAAGTACTAAAATTCACGAGAAGGCGCACTTTGAAAAATGGGCAAATATTTATTCAAATTACCGATCGTTTGTTGAAGTATACTTTAATTTTTGCCGCCACCACCGCCGCCGCCGCCCCCCCCCTCCTCTCTAAAATTTGCCGTCCGAGGAATCGAATTTTGTAAATAAATTTTGTAAAATTGACAACGGCTATAGGTAGTAGCTAATAGTGGCTAACCTAACCTCAAACAAATGCGGTACAAACTTTAGCTTTCCAAGTTCAAATTTACCCTTCCCAGTAGTAACTCGAAGCTCAAAAAAATATCAAGAATTTTCAAAGATTACAAAGAAAAGAAACTTTTCAAAAAATTTCATCGACGACGAGCTTAATGGTGTTATTATATTCACGCATTCACGCAAAATAATCAACAGCGATAACTTTTCGTCTCTACTCCGCTTTCGAGGATGATGAGAAAAACGTTATCTGTTCTGTTGTTCTGTTCTGTTGTTCACACTTTTTGAAATATTTTCAAATAATTCGAGAAAAATTCGATTTTGAAAAAATTTCAATCGAAACGGATACGATACACAGTTAGGGTATTTCCGCAACTCATCAACTCATCTAGCTAAGGTCGGGCAGTGAAATTGTAAACGAAAAATTTAGGTAAATTGATTCAACGAACGGTTAACCGAGCTTAAAATACTACGTACATTGGATACCGAATGTGGCGGCTATCGACATCGATTTTTGTAAATCTCTAGCTGCTGCTACACACGATTCCTCCAAATAAGATGAAAGTACATTTCTCAGCTCTCGGCTTACATATCGAAACGCTTCCAGAACTTTGAAAATTTCAAATTTTACACGCACTTTGAGATATTTATTCGTATTCGCATTCGCGTTGTTGAAATATTATCCGCTTAGTCAATTTTTTATCAGGTGTCGCGTGTTTATTTTGAACTTTTGTGGCGAGTTTTTAGCCTCGATTCGAAGTTACCCGCGATAATTTCTCGTATCGCAATTTTGCCGAAGGCATTCGACGACACGAGTTTATATCGTACGTATAACTAACAAAACGGAAATTAAAATTAGCGGCAAAAATTTTCAACTTGGAAAACGCTCGAATCGGTCGGTTTTGCGAGTCGATCTCAAAAAATGAGACGGCAGTGGTGTTGGAATCGAGGAGCTAGACGTCTGCTTTCGAATATAGGCTGTCGATTTTTGGATTTTTGACGCGTTGCTGTACACTTAAATCGAGTTCAGAACCAAATTTTGGGCCTGCGGTATTGCAAACGCTGTCTAGCTCGTCGTCTGTTCTCTTTAAGGGGCGTATTCTAAATTTACAATTCCTTATTGTTCGGCTAGATCATTTTTTATTAAAACGTGAAAACTTCTCGCTGTCTGCCATAAATTAACGGAATTGACTGAAATTTACGTAAAACGAACGTACTTGTCGAGATCCCAAACAGTTTTGAAGATTGTTTTCTCTCTCTCTCTCTCTCTCTCTCTCTCTCTCTCCAATCAAACGCTTCTCAATTTCGCAAAAGTCAATAAACGAATGATAAAATAGCCTAAAATATGTGAAAAATGCAACACACGCGATTTGCTTGAAAATTCACGCGAAGCTCCCTTCTATTTGCGTGTGTTGACACAGCGCGTCAGCGTTGTTGAAAATAACTTAACAAGTAAGTTAGGTAAGTGATAAAAGACACGCTTATTTACTGGTAGCGATAGGCCCACCTAATTCGTATTTTATTTATTAACTTAGGTTTACGTGCCGCAAATAGGTACCTAATACCTATACGTAGTACCTTACCTATTCGGTACACTGGTTACTTATACGTACTTACACGCTAGGTAGGCCTATAGGCAGGCAACGTTTAGGTATATGTATTTGTTCGTATAAGAAGTGTAGAGCTGAAAGCGAGCGACAAATCTTGAAAACTCGATATCGAAAAGTGGATACAGATTGTAGCTAGGTGCGACCAAAGTACCGCCACATATAACAGACACGGAGTGCTGCTCGTACCAACCTACCGGCATCCGGCATCCGGCATCCGGCAATCTACGCAGTATGCACAAGGCAGGGCATCGGCTATCTTGGTGCTGAATGCGTATCGTTGCCGTATCGTATCGTATCGTATCCGGGTTAGCTAGCCTATTTCGCACTCTTCGACATATGCAACTTACAACTTGTGGAGCCTTGTCTCTTCAACTGCTAGACTGCTAGACACCTAGACACTAGAGACGTTCGCAATCGCAATAGTCGAAAAATACAATTCACCAACACAACTGCAGCACTATACAACAATAATGCGGAATAACACGACGCGACAAATCGACGCGGGTCGTTCACCCGAAGC
Organism: Ferrisia virgata; assembly: GCA_900060175.1. Taxonomy (NCBI): domain Eukaryota; kingdom Metazoa; phylum Arthropoda; class Insecta; order Hemiptera; family Pseudococcidae; genus Ferrisia; species Ferrisia virgata. The sequence goes on along the minus strand of FIZR01027488.1, from coordinate 3,096 downwards.
CGCAATCACTGTTCACTACGCGACCAACAGTCGACGAACGGAGAGAGCAAAGAAATTTTCACTACCTCAGATTACGGGAATAGTGCGCGCCGATACGTGTGTACAGTTAGTTACAAATACGCATACGCCATACGCGTATCCGACACTCGAGAACGTTGCAAGTCCGCAGACATCGAACTGCACAAACCAAACTAGCCCTAGGCCCACTGTCGACAGCCGTAAACAGTACGTATACCAACCTACCTACCTACCTACCTACCTACCTACCAACCAACCATCTACTCTGTATACCTCCTACTTACTCGTTTACCGCTATCGCTACCGCTATTTAGAGACGCATTCGACGTCCCACCGCGCCGCGACGTCCTTACTCTCGAGTCGAGTACGTTGAACGCAGTTCGCGATGGCACGACCGCTGACGACTCGCAAAATCACTCATCTTCTGAAACCAGCGCATATTTGACATAGTATCCAACCCACTACCTACAATACTCGGCATTAACGCATCGTTTTCTGTCTCGTGTCGGTATCTTATAACGATAACGTATCGATGCACAACCTGCGTTCAGGTTTGTTCATTACTGTATTGGATGTTACAAAATAAAGACCAGTATGTGTATGAAAGTTTATGTTCCTTTTTCTATAATTAACAACTCGAATACGTAGTGTTACGTTGCCGTTGTGTAGGTAACTAGGCATACGACGACTATACGACACGCGAGTACAATGCACCAGAAACATACATACGGTCCACGTATCGCTCGCGTACCTTCCACATTACGTTGGTAGGTTAGGTTCTTGTTCACCATACGAAAGGTAAGGTAAGGTAAGGTAAAGTAAGTCAATACCGAACTATCTATAGGATATTGTATGTGCCATGTAGGTAGATAGGTACCTTGCCTACCGCCTACCGCCTACCGCTTACTGTACGTATGCGTAGTGTACTTGTTCGTACTTAGGAGTACACGTTTTCTGAGACGACTTGGAAAGAAAACGTACCTCGAATTTGGATTTCGACCAAACTTACCGTAGACGGTTGACGGTTGCGAGCTTCAGTCGAAAACCCACTAAACAAATTCTCGTGTATCCAGCTCAGAGGGGCGCGGAAGGCGCTAGAGCTTCGAGTCTTCAAAGTTGGCTCGTATTCGAAAACGAAAACGAAAACGAAAACAACTCGAATTCGGTTTTTTGTCCTAATTTGCTGCAAGCTAAACGCAGCGCTGCAGGGAGGGCCTCGCTCACGCAGCTGGAAAAACCGAATTTAGGTTTTTGCTTTCTGTATCTCGCTGTGTGCCGTTGAAATCTCGACAAAAGCTTGTAAAGTTTTGCAAATCGCAAAAAACTAATATTTTTCAAAAAAAAAAAAAAAGGAACCGCTCGAAAAATTTGAATTTGCAGTGCAGCCATCTTGGTTTACCATGAATTACAAGTCGTAAAATTTCCGATTTCAACACCTAAATACAATTTTTGAGCTGGACGCTCTACGACGCAAAATTGTACCGCTATTTCAATGGGAATTACATTTTTGCAGGCCAAAGCATTTTTTTGTACTCGTGTTTTGGCCGCCTAGGACACTTGTTATACGTTTATCTTTTGAAAAATGAAAAAAATGCCGATTTTCGTGAACTGCAACTCTTCAAGCCGCTGGTAGGTGTTTGTAAGGGCGATATCGGAACGAGATGCCAACAGTAGCATAAAGAAGAGATTCCGAAACTGAAATCCAATTTTTTCAGCTGCGTGAGCATATGGCCCGAGTACGTACGCTACGTACTCGGTGCGTGGGCGGTCCGGCAGAAATAGCGGACGGTTTACAACAAACACGTCTTAGCGGGTACTTACTTCTACAGAATCCGCGTATCGACTTCCGATACATTGTTGCAATCGTCGAAATACGCCATTTTATGCGGCAGCGTTGGTTTTGACCAATTTCTGGATTGCACGCGTCTAAAACCGGTTTCAGTAAAAATCCAAAAAAGTCGAAAAAATCTATTTTCAACGCCGAATATCGAAATCGATTGAAAACACGCGATTTTCTTTCAAAATAGGCCCGAAAGGTTAAACCCTCGCAAGGAAAATCTCCAGCCAAAATTTTCAGCCCTCGCGCGCGATCTGTATTGGACTTATTGCGGTACATACGACCAAAATTTGACGAAACACAAAAGTGGCTATTCAAAATTCCAAATTTACCCAACAATATCGGGTGGTTCTTTCATCGGACCATTTTTTTCTCTTCTTAAAATTTCAAAAAATTGCAATTAGTCGCGCAATAAATGAGAAAATTGCTAATCAATTTGAATGAAAACACCTCGAATATTTTTTTAACCTGATTTTTCATGTTTTATAGCCGATGAAAACCAAGCCATTACGGTATAACGACCTACGCGACGAATGAGGGAATGAGGGCGGGGATATCAACAAAATCCGTTTAGGGGTCCTAGAAGACCATTACGACCATTTTTCGTCAATTTTTCTTTTACCGAAGCTACAAACCATTTGTTCGAGTCGATACCGACCAAACTGGATTAAATTTGAGAAATAGACTTCGATTGGCGGCGGATTCGATATTCGGGAATAAGGTTGGCCTGGGAGGAGGGAAAGTCGAAATTTAGCTGCGCCCAAATTTGAGGAAGGGCGTGCTGAGGGGCTAAAATCGCAAAAAATCGTTGCTTTTTGAGCCAATCGACCGAGAATTCAAAGTTGCATAAGATATCTGAAAATCGATCCTCCCTCGCCACCCAGTTGACCTAGAAGGTTAAAATTGGGAGTGTGCATTTTGGAAGGTGCCCTACATTGAAGCTTCCGACTTTTCAGCCTCATTGGTTCGCCCTTCAGAGTCGCAAGTTTTTCGTATTTCTTGAGTTTGTTTCTCGTATAACTCCCTTCCAAATTCAGCGAGGAAGTTAAAATTTGGAATATACGTTTAGCGTAGGTCCTCGAGGTGCCTTTCGGTTGTGACGACTTTTTAGTCCCATATACCTGGTGGTCATGAAACAGATAATGTTGTTAATCCAGGTAAGTCAGGGTTTACTTCGATAAATCGGGCTATAAAAAAAAAAAAAAAAAAAAAAAAAAAAAAAAAAAAAAAAAAAAAAAAAA
>FIZR01027486.1:0-95037 GCA_900060175.1 Ferrisia virgata | reverse complement strand
TATTTTTTTTTTTTTCGTGTTTTTTTTTTTTTTTTTTTTTTTTTTTTTTTTTTTTTTTTAATGTCGAGGAAATAAAACGACGTGGGCACGTTTGAGAGTATGGCTCTGGTACATATAAAGACGGAAGGAAGATGAGCGCGAATGCGAAAACGTGGGAAATGATGATTAATATGGCAACGTATTGAAAATATACGTTCGCGAAATGTTATAAATATACGTAGTTTTGTGTACTTCTTAACGACCATAATTATATAAAGATGGGCTTTCTCTATACTATGCCTTAGTATATGCTATGCATTCGCTCTAGGTAGGATACTACTTACCTGGGTGACTATATAGGTATAATGTACTACAGAAATGTAGGTTCGCATTTTTATAGTTTTCCATTTTTTCTTATACTTTTGGTTACCATTATCACGATGATAATACCTCCCATATTATATATAATTTATACACGATAATCAAAATGTAAACGTGAAGTATCGAATGCGGCATTCGGGTTACTAGGTTAGTGTTTACTTATTCATCTGCTCGTATAGTGCAGAACAATTCGTCGTCGTATTGTTTTCATTAGTTTATAATTACGAAATGTAGACTAGGTAGGTAGGTAGGTAAGGTACATACAATAAAAGATTAGAGAGAGTCTACGATACCTATGGAGTACCTAATGATGCGAATCAGCGATGTATGTACATCTACATAATATGAAGAATAATAAGCGTAGGTCTAGGTACCTATAACCTACCTATGTATAGGTTTGTTTTTTTTTTATTATTCGAACATTTCGTCTGAATGGATTCGTTCTAAATGTGAAATACGAGAGTAATTGAAGGGCTCGAGTTTGTAAAGAAATGCTCTTTAGCTCTGGGTTTGGCCTTTTTCGAAGTCTCACGTCAGTGAAACGCGCACATAGTATACGAGATGATACGACGATGACGACGACGACGACGAGACCGTATAGGTAATAAGGTATCTGCTTTCTATGCTACATATATTGTAGTGTTAAATACCGAAAGTACCCAAAGATGGTTATTTTTAAAAGCCATATAGCTAGCACGCGGTAATTTGTAACGAACAAGCGTGTAATTAGTTATCGAAAGTGATGACTAGAGTAATTGTAAATGTATATGAATTTGTCATCGTGTACGCGAGTCTAATTAACATTTTCATTAACGCAGGAGGACGAATCGGATTCCGATACGGAATGTGCTCTTAGTGAAAACTGGTTATTCCAACCTGAATCAAGGCGTTGGTCTAGAATCTGTGATGTACACCAAATTACCTTACCGACGAGTACAAGTACGTATCTGTTTCTGGTACCTGTTCTAATCGCGAAAAAAGTTAAATCCATCTAACGATCGACGTGTTATTATCAACTGCTTGAATTTCAGCCGACGAAAATAACGATAACGTTACAGTAGTGTTGAGAAACAGTAGCCTGCCCCCATTCGCAATGCAGCAGCCCGAAGGAGATATCACAGTATCAAGGTTCCGTCGCTCTGGTAGCGAAAGATTACGCGACGGAGCTAAAGCTTTTCTCAGAAGAGTTGAAAGTTTAAAGTCGAAACGCCGCAAGCAGAAAAATCGCGAAGGTGTGATAATCAGCGGTCCTCAGGTAAATAAAAAAGTTTCAAGAAAATTAGGTACCGACGCTAGGCATAGAATATACCCAGATTACCTTCCTATTGTGCTCGCCTATTACGTATTATTTGTGTTTTGAATCAGAACCATCCTACGTAGTATATTGATCTGTGGGTGCGAGTATCTTCTACGAAATGCGTGATTTTTTTTCTACACAGGTTGTCGATGTGTCATCGATGGAGGCTAAAATTAAAGAACTGAATTGCGTCGATGTTACTCCTCCCGAATCTCCGTTCACTCCTGATGAAAATCATAGGCCGGTCAGAAGGTATTTGTCGAAACCAGAAAGTGATTTTGCTGCTTTTTCTGATTCTGAAATCACTGTCAGACAGTCTTTCCACGACACCAGCAGTAATAATTCTAAAGTAAGTTGAAAATATTGAAAAAGCGTAACTTTTTCGGTTTCTAGATTAATCGATTCAAGTTGGAGTAGATAAATACAGGGTGTTTCGCTTCGATAGTACTTCCATCTTACCACAGGTAGAGCAACTCACGTTGGACGTATGTATAACGTTTTGTCCTTCCTAATAGTGGCAGGGGCATAGGTACACTGATTAGAAATTTTTTTAACATTAACGTTTTTTATTTTTAATTTGGAGTTTTTGGTCAGAAATTTCAAATCAAAAAAATTAAAAAAGAAAAAGGAAAGAAAAATTGAAAATTAAAAAATTGAAAATTAAAAAATTAAAAATTAAAAAAATTAATTGAAATTAAAAAAATTAAAAAACAGTACAAGTTGAAAATTTTAAAATTAAAAAATGAAATATTAAATGTTAAAATGAAGTGAAGAGATGAGTAAATATTTTTTATTTGAAGGTTTTGTTCAAAAACTTGCGATGAAAGATGATTACGATTGATTTTGCACTTTATGTTAAATTGTAGATTTGGATGAGTTACATATCCACGATCTAAAATTTTTTCCGAAGAGGGAAAAGTGCATAAATTTTTTTTTCTACAAAACTGAGGTCATTTAAATTTCAAACTTTTTATCCAAAAATACTAGAGACATCCGGTTTGTGCCAAAATGTAACTTATATTGTATAATATTTCCAGTAAAAAATTGAAATTAAAGGTCGAGTGTTTCGTGAGATGTTTGGAATAATGTGAGAAAAAGCACTAAAATTTTGAGCAAAAATTTCAAATTTTTGCACTTGACTATTGAAAAAACTCTTATAAATATCCAGCTAAAAATTTCTCTTGGAGTAATTAGGTAACCAACACTTGACCTGATTAGATTATATTTTCTCCACCTTGTTAGAAAATTTTGAAAAAGACTATAATGGTAGAATTTTGTACTATTTAAAAAAAAAAAAAAATTGCGAAGAACGTAATCTTACTGAAAAATTTACCCAGTTTTGTGTATTATCTCTGAATTAGTTCAGTATTTATGCAAAACTAGTTTTTTGCTGAAAGTTATATTTCTATGTATTTTTTGTTCTTAAAAACAGCAAAAAAAAATTGTAACAATGAAGTAGCGCTTTTTCAAGAGGGCAGAAATATGAAACTTTGTTCCAAAATTTTAGTGTTTTTACTTGCATTATTCGAGGTATTTCAAGAACCATTCAACCTTAACTTTCAATTTTTTTCACTAAAAATACTACATCGTGCACTTCATTTTTTGGCGTGAATTGGACGTTTCTAGCATTTCTGAGTAAAAACTTGAAAATTTTTGAAAATCACCTCAGATTTAAAAAAAAAAATTTCTAATTTACGTATCTTTGTCCCTCCAATGATTAGGATAGACAAAACATTATACATACGTCCAACTTGTGTTGCACTATCGAAGCGAAACACCCTGTACCTTGCTACATATAAATACAAATAATAAATTGTTCGTTTTGAATACCTACTCTTGAAACAAGTGGAGAATGTACCAAATATATAAAGTACCGAAAAGCCAAAATTTCAATTCTTCATATTAAAAATTCCAATAATCATTTATTCATAAAGTAATTCTATGTGCCCATTTCCTAAATATTGTTGCCGTAGACAAAGGTAAGGGTGGCATGGGAGAAGAGGTTTTAGACCTGTTCAAATGTTGAATTAATCCCCTCCCCCCATCTCCCTCCATTGAAAACTTATTAATTGGTGTACTTGAGCTCCTTCTAAATTTCGACTTCATGAAAGGAAAAAAAAGGGAAAAAGAGAATTCGAAGCTCCATTACATCTCTATACAGAGTCTATTATGGACAGACTTCTGTTGAGGAACCAATTTATAAACTATAGAATAAAAATGTTCAAAAACTGAAATTTTTTGTTACAAATGCTACTCTATCCTCAACCCCATCATTCTTATTCATTTTACAAAATTTTGATCCAAAGTCATCCCTGCTTTTGTACTTTTAGTCATATTGCAAACTAACTCTAATGGTCGAATTCAAATTATTTTTATTTCGATCTGTTAGATATGAGTTGAGTTTAAAAATAAAATGATTAAAATACCAGATATGACTAAACGAGTGTAAATAGCATTTTTAGATATTAACAGAGTTAGGATACCTTTTTTCTTTTTAACAAAAAAAAAATCTAGTAAAAAACATTTTTTAGTGAATGCTTATAATCATGCACCAAAAAAATATCGCAATTTTGATTCTAAAAAAATATATTTTTACGTTATTCTGATGAAATACGGATAAATTTAGATCGAGTCCATTTAATCCGTGCCGGTTAGACGCCTCCTTTGCTTACAAATTGATCTTGGTCTAATGCCATTAAATAAACATCGAATTTTTGTTCTCGAGAAGCTTTATCTCGGTTATTTTTTAATTTAGAAATATTTTTTAAACGACATAAATGTAATTACGTTTATTATTTTGTCAGATGCTGCTGGATGTATCAGACGTATCGAGTAAACAAAGTCAATGCTCTTCACGAAGCGGTAGCCAGGATAGTCAAACTTTCGCGTTGGTCTCGCCAATTCGCAAAAGTGAGCTATTTTTCCAATATCCTACGTTGTAGAGTAGATGGATAGTGATACATTAATTTTAAAATCCGGCCGCTGTATTGAACGTTTACGTCGCGTCGTCGTCGACGTATAAATTACTCAATCGCTGGATATACAATAAGCAAAGGAAAACATTCATATAGCTAAAAGAGTGCTTGCTATATGAACTATGACGTCAAAATGACAGATAAAAGCGATGAACTTTATTTCATTAAATTCTACCCCGTTGGTTATTAAAACCATATCTAGCCATTTTTTAAAACATATATTATACGTTTATGCTATTTTCGATTCAACGTTCTCCTATATAAATGTATGTGTATTATTTAAAATAATACTACTACAAAATGACTCCGTACGAATGGTATTTTGTCTCTCTATGAGTATCAAAGTACGTACTCGTATAATTTATATACATGTAGTTCGTAATTAGTCTCGATAACGCGTGTAGAAAAGTCGTAGTGAAATGTTTTTTTATTCATTGTTATTATGAAAGTGAACACGTACGCGACAATTACGCCAATTTAATTTCATAAATGCATATATACAATATAATAATACAAATACTCTATTCTAGTACACACGTATGTGTTTTAATGTACATAGGTATATATTATGTTGTAATGTCTAATCTCTGATTGACTTATCAATGTCGATATTTTGTTATAGAAAATGAAAGTCCAGATGTGTTTGCGGTTACAGAAAGCGGCGATACGACGCTCAGACAAAAGTAAGTATTTCGATGATTCAAATTCGAGCAAATCATAGAATAGTGTACTTCGCGTATTGATATGTTATTGACATTGAACTGATAAAACTAGCTGTATATACTGTATAATGAAGCCTGGTCTGCCTATTCATATAAGGTGTACTTGATTGAAATGTATACTTATTGAGATATGACGAATGTGTGGGTACGATATGATGTAATTAACTAGATAGTCTGTGTTCGCTTCTCGGGGTCGATATCCAGTTTCGATAACTTCAAGTTGATAGCTTCATGAAGAAGAGACGATCGAAATAAACCGTGTTAATTTGATAAAAATTTATCATCGTTGAAAGGAATTAGTATGATTTTTTCGTATTAAGTTTTCAGAAAAGAAAACCCCGCTTCGGGAATATTTCTATTGTTCTTTCTCATACCAAATTCAATCGGAAAATAGAGGTTGCTGTGTGAAATATACCTATATTGTTTTGGAAGTTGAAATCACTGATAATTTTCCGACGTGTGTGACAGTATCTTGAGATAAAATATGCATAATTCTTTGAGGAATAATTTCATTAGTTGTTCTTTGCGTTAGCAGTGTTACTAATGTGAACAGTGAACACAGGTGTACTTATTTGTGAAGTGCACTACATAACTACCTTGAACTTGTACAGAAAATTGAGATAGATGCGACGTTCTGCCTGCAAAATGAATGAATGGCAACGTATTTTACATTTTATGCATCGTGGGTCTACATGTTCATTGAAGGAGAGTGATTTAAACCATACTTATAGCTGTTACTCCGAGGAATTTGTTATCATCAAATTATTTTTAAGGGTTTGTTCGGTTTGATTTTCATTTAAAAAAAAAAAACGAAAGTTTAAAACGTAGTAAGCTTACGTAGAAATTACGTATATCAAGCCATGTGAATTTCCATTTGTGTAGAGCATTACCAATCAGTAATAATGATAATGCGGATGTGTGTTGCTGGTTTAAAAATTATACTATAAGGTTTATTCAAAACTAGATATTCGTGTTAGTAGAAATATTTGAGAGCAGGGAAAAGCAGTAAAATTTCTTTCTAAACACCTTGTAGAATGTACAGAATGAATATCCAAAACCACAAAGAGCATAGCCGGTTAAGATAGAATTGAATCGGCTCTTGGCTGGGATTTTCAAACTTTATATATCGTGGAAATTCGACCCTATGGTCTTAAAACTAGCTGGTAAAAATTTTGGCCCCTTACCTCACCCTCACCCTATTAATATAACCTTAAATATTTTGAAATACGAGTATAGTTTATAAATTTTCATATTCTACAATTCTCAACCGAATTTTCTCAAACTGTGAGGGATGATGGACCATATTAACGGTTTTCCCTGGGAATTTAAAAAAATTTTTCCATCATTTTTTCCTCGCGAATATACTTTTTTCTATGGTGGAAGACTTTAGAAATGCGAAAAAATCCTTTTTATTCATTTTTCAACTTAACATGGTCATTTTGACTCGAATGTTTTAGTCCCTTGAAATATGTCCTATACTTGTGAACGTTCGGCTTAAATGACCCTTTAGTATTTCTTGAAATTAGCTTTGAAAACTTTGAAGTAGCTTGTAAGCCCCCATTGTAGAGGTGGAAATTCGAAAAAAATTTCTCGAGTTATTAGGGGTGTTTTATACTTCCCATATTTTTTTCAATTTGTTTGAAGTGGTGACGCTCTCTATAGCCTTCAAAAATAGGAATTATCTAGTCGGTAATTTGATATTTAACGACTACTCCAAATAAATTGAAAATTTTCTTTCGAGTTTTCACTTCTGAAATGGGGGTCTATAAGTCACCTTAAAGTTTTCAAAGACCAATTTAAAGTCAAACTAAAAGTCTGAAAAATCTGAAAAAATTCCACAACACTCCCCTTAGGCACCTTCATTTTCATACTAAATTTTAAAAAAAATCAAAAATTCGCTGAGAAAAAAATCAATGTAAAAATCTCCTTATACAGTGCATTTTTCACTGTGCTGCCTCCCCTCCCCCATCAGTGACGAGCTAAATAATCGCGAATACGCTTAAAAATCATATTTTACACGTGCCTACATAGTCTCTTGAAAAATTTGAATTCTGAGACCCAAAAGCAAATTGTCCTCCATACACTGCTAAAGCCTTATCTTATAGGGTATGAAATTTGTGATAATTTGACCCATTTATGATTAGTTCTTTTATGCGAATTTTTTAAACTTTGTAATTGTCCAACGATTTTTCGAAAAAAAAATAAAAAATAAAAAAAAAATAAAAACCATAATAACGCATAATTTGAATAAAAATGGTCGCAATCGAACATAAATGAATCCAATAGAACATATTTCAAGAGAAGAAATATTCGGGTGGAAATGACTATTTTAAGCTGGTAAAATGAATAGAAAAGATGTTTTTTTTTTTTGATTTTTGAAGGTCTTCTGTCATGGAAAAAAATTCTGAAAAAATAAATGTGATAAATATTGGTCTACTACATAATGCAAGTATATTTTTTTCGTTATTCCAGGTCTGAAATAACATGTAGATATTTTGTTTTGATATTTAAAAATACGCGGTTCGTTATGAACAGATGATTGAAAAAAATTTTGAAAAAATATCCACGGATGAACATTGATATGGTCCATCATACTTGCGGGTTTGAAAAAATTCGGTTGAGAACTGTAGAATATAAAAATTTATAAACTAAACTCGTATTTCGAACATATTTAGGGCGATATCGGTGGGGTATGGGTGAGGTTGGAGGCCAAAATTTTTACCAGCTAGTTTTAAGATCATAGGATCGAACTTCTACAATATACATAGTTTGAAAATCCCAGCCGAGGGTCTATTCAACCCTTCTTAGCCGGCTATGTTCTTCATGCAAATACTTCGGAAGAGTATTATTTTTCATGAGTCATCGGTAAAATACTTATGAAAGTTATAGGTGAGCTCTAATTAGAAATTGTGCAAAAATAAAAGGTGCAAGAACTTTTGCAGTGAACTAGAGGTACAATGAATAATACTGAGCTCGATCATGACTTTGAGTATTTTATTTGTGATATAGGAAAAGAAGTAGAAACACAATGAATCATTTTCTTATCCAGATATCCTCCTATTGAAAGTTTTTTTTTTTTTTTTTTTTTTCAAATAAAAGCAAACATTTTTTTGTCAAAATAAAGATTATAGGTATTAATCTTATTGAATAAAACTTGAAACAAGTATACGATTTTTATTAATGAAAAAAAATTTAAAAAGTGATTACAAAAATCATGAAGCAGAAACGTTTTAAAATGAAAATTTAACGAAGTAGAAATTATGTTGAAGGTAAAAAGGCTTCATTCGTGCACGTATAACTCTTTCAAAAAGGCCTTTGTATTCCAATTTTTATAATGAATAATTTTTTTACGAGTACCAACATATTTTAAACGTTGAGTAATTTATATGAAAAAAATTCTGTTTGCAGAGCGACAGTAGCACGATGGCATAGTTTCCAAAGGAATTCGGTCAGACCTAGTTCACTGCGCGGACAATCGATTAATTCGTTAACGGTTGGTCAGATTTTAGTATTAAGAAAATTATCGTTACTTAAACTTACGGCTATTATGGAAAGATACTGTCCAAGTCATCGTACCACCGGATGGAATTGGGAATTACCCAAATTTATCCGTAAAGCCAAGACGCCGGATTATAAAGGTATAATATACACTCGTTTGTGTCCATATTTTAGCGATGATTGCATAATTATTTATGTTAATCTAATGTATACTGGTATTTTCTTACAGATAAATCCGTTTTTGGTGTTCCGCTGTTAGCGAATGTGCAACAGAATGGAAACGTACTACCAGAATTCATCGTCGAAGCTTTGGAATGGTTACGAATGAACGCCTTGGATCAAGTGGGTATTTTCCGGAAATCCGGCGGTCGTTCCAGAATACACAAATTGAAAATGATGGCCGAAAGTAGATCAACTAAGATTAATTTCGATAATCAACAATCTCACGACGTGGCCGATATGGTGAAACAATATTTCAGAGAGTTACCTGATGCCTTGCTTACAAATAAACTATCCGAGACCTTTGTGGCTATTTTCCAATGTACGTTTGCGAATTCTTTGTGATTTTTCCCCTCTTCTAAAAAAAGATATTCGAATTTTAAAGAATGATTTTAAAATGACATTTGCAGATGTTCCTGAAAATTTACGCACCGAAGCAATTCAGTGTGCGCTGATACTTTTACCGGACGAGCATCGAGAAGCGTTGTTAATATTACTCGATTTCTTGTACCAAGTTTCCCAGCATAGTTATGCGAATCAAATGTCTGCCAGTAATTTAGCCATTTGCTTGGCACCGTCGTTGTTCTATTGGACACATACGTCGAATAATTCGCATATTCGACGATCTTCATCTATGTCGCCAAAAAGACTTCAAAAAAATAACGCATTTCCTGATGTCAAAGAACTAGGCCAAAATATAGCTGCGCACGAATGCTTGTATTTTTTGATTAAGAATCATCAAGATTTATTCATGGTAAGTTAATAACACTACTAGATCTTGTGTATTTTTTAACAACTCACTCGACTAATATTCATCGTCTTATTTTCAATATTAGGTAACCGAAGAAATCATGGGTCAGTGTCGTTTCAGTTACATGGATGAAAGTGTTCCAGTATCTTTGGAAGAATTGGGCGAAGAATTGCAACAAGACTGGCGAGGATATCTTAATATGTGCCGAAATGCTTTATTAAAAGAAATTAAAGAAAAGTAAGTTATACGAGATCTGAAATCCTTCTTTCGCACATGAAAAAGTTTTTGTGGTAAAAAATTGAGCTGATAACGTGGTTGAATTTTGTTTAGAAACCGTGGCTGGGTAATTTCAACCACATGGGAAGATGTTGAAATCGCTTATAAAAAAGTTCGAGATGGTCATCCGTTGAGATTATGGAGAGTTTGTACCGAAGTGGAAGCTCCTCCTAAGGAATTACTTTTCAGAGTGCTACGAGAAAGACATGTTTGGGATGCTAATTTACTCCGATCAAAAATCGTACAGAAATTAGAACCGTATGCTGAATTGTTCCAATATGTTACCAAAACTATTGATCCTTTACCACCGAAAGATTTTTGTGTTATAAGGTATGTAACGAACAAACGTTGATGAGGATTATAAAAAAATGAAGTAAACATTAATTTCAATGTGTGCATCGTAGATCGTGGAAAACCGATTTATCTAAAGGAGGATGTATGGTTGTTGAAACATCCGTTGAACACAGCGATGCTGAGCTCATACCTGGTGGTGTTCGGGGTATCGTTCTTGCCTCTAGATATCTTATTGAACCCTGTGGCTCTGGAAAATCGCGTATTCTACATTTATCCAGAGTCGATATAAAGTAAGTTCAAATTGAATACAAATATTAACGTTCTGTCATTTTTGTGGGAAGTGTGAAATTTTACGTTATTAAAATATAATATGATCATACCATGGTACTCATTTGTAATTTTCAGAGGTCGTGGCTCAGAATGGTACAATAAATGCTACGGTCACCTATGCGCTCAATATTTATTAAAAATACGTAATTCATTCCAAAGAATGACCGAAGGACCAGAAAGTAAAGTGTAAGTTTTTTTAACACGTTGACTATTGTTTATTTTGTATTGATAGGTGTATTATTTTTTTTTTTTGTCTTTTTTCAACGATTCAATGTAATTGATGTTAATCTAATTTGTGATATTTGTGTGTATAGAAAATATCTTGTTGTGCTTATGAGCACTTTTTTTATATATATATAAATAATGCCAATAATTCATAAATACCCATTTTATTACTATACCTACCATTATTTTAAATATCTCGTGTACCGATATTCTTCAAATTTTTTCATTTGACCCTAAAGACTTGGGATTTTCTTTTTCCTTTCTTTTTTCTTCTTTTATGAAGTTCTGCATTTAAAACTTAGTATGCTTAAATTCAGTTAAAACCATAATTTTTTTTTTATGTGAAAGCTAGTCACAAATTCGTCAAAATGAAAATCAAAACAAGTAGCCAGTTTTTCTAAAGAAAAATACGGTCTCTCGTTCATTAGCATTTTTGTAGTATTTGAAATACAGTCAAATACAATTATATTGTGTATAAAACAACGAAAATTAATGTATTCTAGTCTCTATCATCTCGTGCATTGGAAATTTTAATCGTATTCGTACAGTACGATGTGAAAAAAATGTTCGCATTCAAATTAAAAAGTAAAAAAAATTACCAAAGAAACGCGGTTCTGTAATCTGTACATCTTCATATCAGTTTTAACGAATCACATTTCCATTTAATGTTCCTGTTTTATATTCCATGGAGTATATTCTCGTTGAAATTTTATGTACTAAGTTTTTTATTGAAAATATTTTTCTACGTTATTGTTTAATGATTGTGAATGTATTTACTGTTGTACAGTTGAAATGAAAATTTGTACATCACTTACGCGTTTTTCAGTTACCGCTGTATGATATTATATTTGTTATATAAATTATTTATATAAAATGTGTAATCGTTTGTACGTAGTACATCACCTTTTTTTAATTTTTATTCTATGTGAATACCAATCCGATGTTTTAAATAAAATGATTTTAATAACATAGCGGCCGAAATGATTCTTTGAAATGTAGAATGCCATCGAAATGAGAAAAATATCGTTGTAAGGAGGATTAAATTTGATATATTTGCGATTAGTCTTTGTAAAAAACTTATTTAGATCGACACGAAGTAGTTGGAATTTCGAACGGTGTATAATATTATACTATGTTTAAGTATAGTGTGAATATCTTATTTCTATATTTGTTCGAGTTTAATTAGTTGAATCGTGCAGTGACATGATAGAAAAGTACTTTCGCGATAGGTAATTGATGATGATTTATGTTTAAAATGATATCTGCCCGTCGAAGTGTAAATATTTCCCATGTTACGACTGATTTAGTCTGAGGTGAGCTGTTTAATGGTTACCAGTTACTTCGTTGACAAACCCAGAAGTATCCTTGAATCATCTTCATCATTATTTTCCATATTGTTAACTTAAAAAAGATAACTTTGTCGCTTAGATATGAAAAAAAAACATAATTATTCATAATGTGGAATTGAAATTTTAAAAATTTACTCACATTTTTGAGTCAAAACAATATGCTTTGAGGATCAAAAATTAAAATTTCCAAACGACGAATTTAATGCTCAATACTAATGTAGTTTTATTAATCCTTTTTTTAAAATTTTTTTTTGGGTACAGTTTGAAACCTAAATCAAACTTCAAATTCCATGTTGTTGTCCACATTGTCTCCTTGCCACACTTGTCTGGTTGCCACTTGCCAATTTTTATATATTTTTTTACGATATGTCACGAACCAATCAGATTTCAAATTTAGTCACATGATCTATTACATTTATATTATTGGCTGCCACACATCCTTACCAATCTGATTAGTGGTTTGCGATTAAAATGGATAAAGATAATGAATGAGTAGTTCGATATCCGATAAAAAATTGTAATTAATATTTTCATGAAATCCGAGAGAATTGATGTGTGGCTGCATAAGATATGAAAAACAGTTTGTAAACTGAGTTGTATGGTATAAAAAGTGATCGCGAAGTCGAGAAGTGTTGAAATTTAAGATGGAAGATGTTTTGAATTGAAATACTGATTCTTGAAAAATTCACCTTTTCTCTGTGAACGTGCTGTAGCATTACATTGTTCCATGAAAAAATAGTTATTGTTGAACCCTCGAACGTGAGTATCAAGTTGTTTATTACATAAGACTTTTAGTTACATATTTTACCTTAGCACGGATCGGTTTTGAATGAAAAAGCTCCCGAAAACCGAACAGAAACAGCAACATATGTTTTATCATCTGTATCAATCAATGTTATTAGTTTCCGCAGAAGTTTCTATCTAAGGAAAAAGCAGACGAAGCAAATGGAATGGAATTCGAATCTGAGGAGCTCGAATTCAACTCTGATTTTGACATGTTGACTGCAAAAACTACTTGGAAACACTGATAGATGAAGTTCAAAAAAGAAAGGTGAGTGAGCGAAGTTTCTTTCTTAGTGTTACATAAATTCATGTATTCTGCAGTAGTTTTTCTGTTGAATTTTGGTATTTGTATTTGAAGTCATTTTGAGATGAGATGAGTTCATAAAAGTTAACAATATCAAAGTGTCCGATTGAATAATTGCAGAGTTCTGCGCGAGTTCAAAATGAAGATCTAATGAATACACGCTTACGATCATAATACAATGTACTCTTTTATAAAAATTATCTGCATGAAAATCGTTATTTCGGTGCAAAATTTTTAACAATCAGGCATTGAAACTTGAATTTTAATGCCTTCGGTATCGTATTCTGGTGGACTCAAATGAGTGAGTGAAATGTGTAAAATTTTCTTCAACTTCAGTTCAAATAACGTTTATTAATAATTAAAAACGAACGTAGACTACGAAATTATTTTATTAAATTAAAGAAACATAGGTAGTTGAGCAGATGTAGATTGATTTGAAAGGGCTTTACTGAGAACTAACTATGTTGAGTTTGAATATTATTCATTCGGTGATTTGGATAAACTTATTTTCGACTTCTTGCACATGAAGTATGTAATGCTATTTAGAAAATAAAACAATGTTTGTTACATTTTTGATGCGTTGCTTACCAGTATATGTGTATATAGTTTTCATCACTGAATCTCCATGTATTTGAATTTTATTTGGAATTACTCACCAATAGAACGAGATGACCAATACATTTAAGGCAATACTGACGATGAAAAACGCCGATGGAAAGAAATCGATCGTTTTCTGGAAGATAATATTATAAACAGGGTGACAGGCTGGACCTATTAAAGCAAAAATGTGGCTAACAGCGTATAATCTACCTGTTGAGAGAAAAAAATTTAAATTAGCCATTCATGAGCGTCCCAAAGATTATTGGAGATAGCGGTTAAAACAGATTCGCATAAAGCTGAAATTTCAAAAAATCTACTTCTGATTTTGTAGTATTATTCTTTTAAAATTTCCCAATCGTTTCGCTGAGATATATTTATGCATGGCACATGTGTATGAGTCGGTAATAAGATAGGATTCAATCTCATTAATTCACTCTACCTTAGGTTTTTTCACTAAGCTAAATGGTATATATTTTTTTAGTTACTCTTGATTATCTAGTACTTTGACTTTCTCAACCCCAACCACATGAATCAAACGTCTAATACAGAATATACCTGCGATGATATACCTGAGTATGTACTCGACTCACCAAGTTCGTTACTTTCATAGAATTTACTGTAAAGTGAACTGCACACTGATGATGCTGTTCCATGGAACATATCAAATATAGGAACTGAAATTTGATTGTAAGTACGTATACAGTGAATTAGGGTGCGTAAATGGAAAATAAAATTAAAACATTTTCACATTCAGTGATTTGATGAATGGTTTTTATTTACCGATGTAGAGATGCCAATTTTCGCTCGCGCATAAATAACCGAATACTGCAATTGTATCACAAAGTGAAGCGAAAGCTCCAATTAATGCATCATGAATTTTCAGACATCTGCTGAGCACAACTGAGCATAATAATGTTCCTATATAGAAATCAGAAAATAGGAATAAGGTAAATTTCGTTCCATACCTATAAAGTATTAATATTGAATTAAAAATTCGATTATTGATATATTACCTACCAATTATTACTATGATACCTCTGTAGAAAACATAAGAGCTGAAATTCTCTTCATTCCAGTGAAATTGATACCTGAGGTATAGATAAAAAACTGTTTTTTCGCCTGAAAATAGTTTTAAATTATAAAATCAAGTTCATCCATGAATATATTTTTCGGTAATAATGATTTTACCGTAAGTTAAAAAAAGCATGGCTATGTTTATGACCAGCAGAAGCAAAACAACAATTCTTTTTCGACCAAGACTATTTGTGAACACAATCCTAAAACAATCTACAATTTGTTCCAAATTGAATATTTCCCTAATGGATATTTTTTTTTGGACTGGTATCGAAATATCTTTAATAAAAATTAATCCAAATAACAATGAAAAAGTAGCCAGTATCGTACTGATTAGATACGTATAGAAGAAGCCAAAACGTCGAAGAATAAATCCAGTTCCACCGTTGGCGATAAGATCGCTAGTCATTTTCACTGCCAGCAATATACCCATCCTCATTGTGCGATTTTGAGTGCTTGATACATCAGAAATATACATATGAGAAATAGTTAACACCATCACAACTCCTCCACTAATTACTTCAAACACCATATCACATAGGACCGCAGCGATAGGCGGCCAGTACCAGAAATACGAATGAATACAACCGGATAAACTCTGAAGTATCATGGCGACTGCCGGAAGATAAATTAAAGGTCTTCTACGACGACCCGCAACATCGCTCCAAATATTTGCAAATATCGAATAAATTAAACAGATGAAGATGACGGCGAATCTAAAAATTGAATTTATTTCTGATGCGTAAACCACTCCTTTTTTTTCATCGTCGCACGGTGTATTCAAGTCTGGTTCAGCTGATGTATCGAATCGGCATGTTTTTTGCAACAGTAAGTTCATATTTACCACTTCAACTATAATGTAACTCAGCAGATAGAAGAATACTGTTGGCTCGACGCTGAGATTCTTCAACAAATGAGTCCATTTTAACATCATTTTCGAAACACGATTTACCAATAACGTTTGCAACAAGAATTAGAATCCGAGAAAAGATTGGATTTCACTAAAAAAGTAACGCTGCACGAACTGCGAAATACATATATGTATCTTCAAAACTAGAAAATGTAAAATTATATGGAGACATCACTTCGCTTCAAAATTAATGTTACTTCAAAGTCAACATTTATTAAGTAACTAGGTATCTATAGAACTGGGATAAGTTTTTTCTAAGCTCATAGACTTATGTGAGATTCAACTTTTCTCTACCTAATCTCATTAAGTATACATCTATTAATAAAAGATAAGGAGTTATGAAGGTTTTTATCAATACCATTGAGTTTTCCTGGGTGATAATAAAATTTCAAATTAAGGATGTTACTTCGTAATCGTGGTAGAAACTTCGAAATAATATTTTCCATAGGACGAGGATCACGAACTTTCTGTTATGATCTGGCAGATATGCGTGCGGCGAAAAAATAGTTCGATATACCTCATTGGAATGCATTGATTTGATATTAACGGTAATCTCTAGCTTTATGAGGCCGAGCTGTCAAATCATAGCGCCTTTTAAAGTTCAGTTTATAAATAATCAATTCTCTATGATCTGATGTCTCACAAGCTATGTTACACAGAAAAATAATTGAAATGATAAAAGACCGCCAGACAGGTAAATATGCAGATCATACTTGTACGATAGTAACTAAGTTTAATTTTGGGAACAGAAGTCAAATATTTGATTAAAATTGTAACTTAATTACAAATAAAAGAGGAACCCCCGAATAAAACATGAAGTACCACGGTACTGCCACAGATTCACAAGATTCACAGGTTAATCTATGGTACTACACAGATATAAAAATTTAGGAACTAAGCTATACTATCCGCACTTATGTCAGTCTTGGTCGTGTAAAATGAGCTCACGCTTGAAAGTGGTGGGGTTGAACCACGCTACTACAACATACAATAGCCGTCGGAGGGATACGTGTGATAGGGTGATGGAATGTCTACCGCGGCCTGTTCGTCTGTTGTAGTGTTGTATTGTAAATCGTGCAGAGTTGCTGTCTGGAGTAATACTCGTTGTGCGTTCGTGAGTTTTGTGTGGTGTTGTTACTAACGTTTTATCGACTTGAATTGGAAATATTTTTAATTAAATATCATATTTTTGCGAACGGTTTCATTACAGTTTTCAAAATTTAGATTCTTGAAGTGTTATTTTGAAACGTTTAATGGTACTTTTTTCTCTATAAACGTTATTTCGTGTGTTTTCATTGGTGTACTGAAATTTTAAATAGCAGCTTGGTTTGTGTGTATTGAGTGCATAATCAAATCAGTGGATTCATCAAATGAGGTAATTAACGTGATATATATACTAATGTTTCGTACTGTCAAGAAAATGGCGCGTGATTACTCGTTTATATGGCTACTGTATAGTTTACGTTGTAGATTGTAGTTAAGCACATGGTTATGGTTTTGATGAGAATGTTGGTGCTTTGAGTTATTCATCGTCCACTGCTATTAATAAAGCGAATTGCTTTTTCGCTGATTAAATATATCTATATGAAACAAAATTTCATTTGAGAAACATTATCTGTTGTGGATAATGTTGTTTGATTATGATCGGAAATTTGGAAGCGTTGTTTATTTATCAGAAGTGTTTTCAATTCATTCACCGCTTCTGCTCATAATGGTGACTTTAATTCGTATATATTTCACCAGTATCTAACAATGAACTTGAAGTAAGGTTGTGGTCACGATACTCATGATACGTGTATCGATATTTTATGATATTCCAAACGTTTTCAGTACTTTTCATCGGTGTTTAATTTTTCTCCCGAGTTTTTTGTTCGAATTTTTCGATTAAAAAAATTAGTACATACGTTATAAGAATAGACAGGTGCAAATTTTATTTTTCACGGCTATAATAAGAATAGTATATTATCATACAGGGGCCGAAAATGTACTATTCCACATCAGATGCACAAACAATTGCAGAGCGAAGCAATAAACATCTGCGAAACGAGCCGTAGACGAGTGCAGATAAGAAATAGTTCATTTTCAGTCTTATTACTATCATGAATGTCGCGCAGTTTTCCAAAATTTTATATTGATCAAAATCATCTACTGATCTGATTTAATTTTTTATAGTACAAAATGACGATGTATTCAATTCAAATCAAACCGAGATATTTATTGATCACTTTGTAAAAAAATAAAAAGAAAGAGTTGAACAAGTAAATAATTAAACCATCATTTTATAATCACTTCAAATCTTGAGTCTTCAAGAAATGATAAAAAAACAATCTTTTCAATCCCAAATGAGTGAATACAACGGTAGAACTACGTTCAGCGGATAGGATTTGTCAATGCAGATTTTTACTAATAAGGAATAGTATATTTTCACTTCGCCAAGTGTTCATAGGAAAAAGTACTTTCATGATAGCAATAAGCGAAATTACTTTTCATTACCTCAGTAATGGAAAAGTTGGAACTGTGATGTTCTTATCTTGCATTTATTATGGCAAATTGCTGAAACCCAAAAATAACCGAAAAGTTGAATGATGTTCAACTTTTCATGCATTCTTGGAGTATCTCTGTTTATAGATCATCTGGTCTTCGCGGTGGTTACTGATTAGAAGTAAATAATGCATTATTCATTTTCATTTTTCAAAATTTTTAATAATAATTACGAGATATCAACAGAATTTGATAAGAAATAAGAATATTCAGATATTCTCACATTTTGATTGATAATGATCATACTCAAGTAACCAATAGAAACGTTCTCCCATAGTCATTTCATTTAAAAAAATACTATGCGAAACGTTTTCCACAATTCCAAATTTCACTCATTTTTCTTCTGTTGAAATTCATCAGTAATCTTAAACCGACGGTCCACTTAATTATTGGAGTTTTTACATGGCACACTCCTAACTTTGCTATATTTGCTCCGTAATATGTAATTCTCCACTTCTCGAGGTAAAGAAGAAAACACGACAATGAGTCTAAAGTTGCATGAGGGAAATTTCGTTTTGTCTTAGTTCGTTCAGCACGTTTGAAATTATGTTTTTATTTTTATATTTTTTCTCCAGCTTGTAACTTCTTATTAGATGAATATAATATTTTTCCTGCTTTTGAAAACAATAATTAGCCAAAGTATGCCTCTGCTAACTACAGTAATTGCATAATCGTATAACGTTTGTTGTTCACATTGAAAAATTTTCTTTCTTGTGATTGTCTTGATCATCACTTGCATTACCCTTCTTTTCGGCACGGGACATTTCATTTCTTTCTTTCAATAATTTATCCCTGAATTTAACAATTTTTTTCAAATATTTTTCAGCTAATTTCTTTCTCATATTTTTGATTTTTTCTCTACAGTTTTCGAAAATTACTCAAGAATAAAATCATCTTCAAGTTTTAGGAATAAATGTCACCAAACTAATATACTTTATGCTATATATGTATTTTTGACAAATCAAGAAATGAACATTTATCATTTACTTGGCGGGTGGGTAATCGTAGTTGAAACATGAAAGTTGAAACCTATCTCTCATCAATGGAAGGTATGAATCTTCATTCTGCGGAATTTTTTTCACTCGTACAAAAAGAAGTAAAACTATGCAAACGGCATCATAATTTTGCCCCTATCAAAAATTAATGTATGTAATTGCTTTCTTACTCGCATTTACTTACAGGCAATAAATCTCATTTCAAGTACCACGATGATGCAGTATTTATTATTGCATATTTATTGCCGTCCGAACTCCGTATTCTATCATGATGATAACTCGATTCGCAGCATTCTAGATGATTTCCATGGAATTCCTATTTATGCGCGCAGAATTCCCACAATCACTTCTTCTATCATACATGAGCGCTTAACATACCTCGACATATGTATTCGCTCATGTAATGACAAATTCGTACATGAACGCAGAACTAGCCAAGCTTTCCCTTTTTCCTGCGTTATTTTGTATAACTGTCGGTGTTTTCAAAACTAGTATCACGTCACTAATATATATTTTACGCTTTGAAAGTACACATTTGTGTTTTGAAGTATGTACATAAAATTTTACCCCCTCCCTCTCTGCCCTGAAAAAATTGCAGTTTGGTTTGAATAAAACTGAAAACAGTCGACAAAGAATCTAATACTACCGCTGCGTTAGTGAATATTGTATTTTTGGACAGTTGAACTGACTACTTCAAGTGAATATACTATACAATATTAACGTAATTTGTGCGAGGTACCCAAAATACGAACGAAGTGTAATTTAAATTATTAAATATTGTTTCAATTTGATTTACAGGTGTCTCTGTAAAAATAACATACCGGGTCTCTATTTAATTCCGGTACCTCCTTGGGAATTTTCCTCACAACGTATAGGTTGGTACTTCTAAATCAAGTGAAAATAGTTCAAAAAAATGTTGCCAACTTGCACGCTGTGAGAAAAATTGTCCAGGGGATACCGGAATCAAATAGTCACCCGGTGTATGCAGTTTAAAAGTGAGCGATAAGAAAAAAAAACCAAACTTATGGTATAGCAAACAATGAAATTATTTAGATACCTATCCTATCCTGATCTTTTGGAGTTCAATGTCACATTTACACGTAATGTGAAGAACAATATTCTCTATTTACATTTCGATGATATCTATAAACGTCATGGTGTAAAAAAAAAAAAAAAAAAAAAAACGTTTTCTCCTACGGCGCGGAAACAACTGTCACCCGTTAATTACATTAATGAGATATAACTCGATGTCCGTGAATTGATATCAGATTTTTCAATTCTCTTCTACGAGCCTTCTCTCTCTTTCGCCAACACTGATGTAGAATAAAAAAGTAATCAATAGTGTCTAATGACACATACATGAATACATATCACCTACCTAGAAGCCTGGACATGTTATTCCAGAAAAAATTGAAATCAACATGTTACAAAACAATACCGAGAATTTTTCTTAAAACTGGTTCATACTGCATAATGAATCACGCGTAGGAGCTAGCATTTTGAAACAGACGAAATTTCCATCGATCGCGTATTTATAACTTACTCAAATACCCACCCAGTTTTTCTCTCATTTTTACCTAATTGTATAGCGATTTTAAATTAGCAGTTTGAATTATTGTTTTGTATGATTCAAATGTCGAAACGTTGCTTTTTCTGTCAATTTTCACTTAGTTATTGATTCATTTCAATGGATTAATGAGCGAGTTTTTCTGTAATTTCGAACTTTATAACCGGATTGCTCTCTTGTACATATGATGAAAAATTTATTAACGAAAATTCAATTCATTTTCTTTCAGTCTTACAAGGGAACCTTCTTAACTGTCCGGCTCCGATTTGAATGAAACTTAGCTGGATGGAAAAAGCATGCCAACTCTCCTCCCTCTTGCCCGCCGACAAAATTTTCACCTGCTGAAGTTTATTTTTGGATTTTAAAAAAATTTGTACCAACTATGTAGTTGATACATGCATCAAATCATATTTTATTATATTTTCCAGATATTTTGAAGGCTTCAAAAAGATTTTGTTTTCTCGAGGATTTAAGAAAATTAAATGGGTTGAGACATCTATTCAATTAGAATTTGTTTGCTACCTAATGTGAAGCTCGCGATTCAATTTAACAAATTTCACAAACATTCTGGAGCCTCCAGTAAAAATTTTATATCTGCAAAATTTTTTAAATGCTGAGGGAAACTACTTGAATCTGTTGGAATGGGTGCCAATAGGTTAGAATGAAATTTTCAGCTGCTGAAGTTCATACTCGGCCGTTCGAGAGCTTTTCAAAAATCCTAGAGAAATAAATACTTTCCAGAATATTTGTAAAATGCGATAGATTGATTTGGCAAGTTAATATTCAAAGGTATTTCATTTTTTTTTTCAGTTGAAAATGGACACAATAAAATTTATTTCAACTGTCTGGCTGGAAATCCCAGGAAAACTACTTTAATCTGTTAAAATGGGTGCTATTAGGCTGGGATAAAATTTTCAGCTGTTGAAATTCATACACCGCCTTCCGGGAGCATTTCAAAAATCCTGTAAAAATAAATTTTTGTGCTGAAGGGCCCAGAACGCTTAGAAAATTTGATATGTTGAATCGCAAGCTCCAAATTTGGTAGCAAACAGGTTTTTGTTGTACACATATCTCGACTCATTTAATTATTTTATTGTTTAAAATCCTGGAGAAAACAAAAACTTCCTGGAGCCTCCAGAATGCCTGAAAAATATAATAAATCGACTCGCGTGGTTAATGTATTTCATATTAACTTTACAGCTAGTACAAATTTTCAAAAATTCGCCAAAAATTCAAAAATGAACTTCAGCAACTGAAAATTTGGTTTAGGGGAATCGAAGCCTGACAGTTGAGAAGGTTACCTTCTTAGCTTCATCCACCTCTTCTATTTGGTATTTAATTACTATCTTCGGTTGAATTTTATATGGTAATCTATAACCAAACTATTTCCTGATCGCGGGAGAAAACCATATGTTTCGCTTAAATGGTTGCAACTCTTGACATACCATCTGTTGGGGGTATATTTCTACACTACATCTCAACTTCCTCCCACTAGGTGGTAAATTAGATAGTATTTCGACGAACCTTACAGTAGGGTGCAGGTAGTTGTACTGTTTGAATGTGCCATCAAAACACGTCTATTCATCGCAAAAGGTTTTGATGAATTTTCAAAAATAACTCTTATCGATGGTAACACTCTTCTTTAGGTATGTATTGGTTAAATTCCTCCTGAAGAAAGGTTAGCTACCTGAAAGTGATGACTTGACGCATCGTTAGCTTTATAATATTTTTTTTTTGCAATTAGGAACTTCCATAATCAAAGTTCATTGTTTTTCAAAATGGCACATTTCTATTACATTATAGCTCACTAGACAGCAAGTGTTGAACAGTGCCAGCTTTGGTTACAAAAATATGAACGCCAGCGTTGCATTATCCAGTCTGCCATCTCAGAAGGGTTATTGAACCGAACAAATTGAATTAACTCATTTTACACATCACATTGTGTGTGTAATATAGTTTTGATAGGAGAGAGAGAAAGAGAAAAAAAAACACGGCAGGTAATTAATAAACTAATGATATAATTCGCCATAACAAGGAATCCTGCTGCGTCTTCGCTCCTCGCTATTCTCAAGGCGATGTTGACACAGTATATCTGACATAATCGTCCTATCTGCTCACTACTTTTATTATTTTATTTCCACACTTACAAATATATGCATACAGTCGTCGCGTCGGTGGTGTAAGAGTACTTTTAATGACAGGTCATCTCTCTTTGTTTGATTTTCAATTTTAATTAGGTTATAAAAAGTCTAGTACATGAGAGGAACGGTATAATTAAAATATCTTCCATGGTTTTATGCGACTTTTATGTACATATTATGCCTTCATTGATGAGAACACATATGCATGTGTATGTATATTTGATAGATGCATTAGTATTTCATATAATCTTACCTTTAATTCTCATTCGTCTGTAAAAGTGCTATTATTTTACGTAAACAAATCCGCATATAAATTAGAATTACCAAATACGAATCGAGCACACACATACACACTTATTACAAAAAGTACCTAGGTATATCCTATTTTACCAACACTTTCTACGTTACGGTTATCGTTCGATTTCAAAAGACGCGCGCCAGTAACCAAAGAGAAACCGTTGTTGAATTGATTTATCAAAAAATAAGACCTCGCTTAGTATTTTACTTGAAAAAAAAATTCATTTGTATGCTAATTTAATTAAAATCAAATTTTTTTTCTTAACGCTGCGTCAGCCACGTCATTGCCATTGCTGTTGTGCTACCACGTAATTTAATTCAAACTGTTTTGTACAGAATGAAATTAAACAATCTGATAACGTTAAGGTGAAAATGAAATGATTTAACGTGACATGATAGAATCTTGAGTGAAGCTGTGGGTTGGTCTAGGTACCCTAGATTAGATTTTTTTCACGTGGAATCTTCAATAAACGAATGAGTATGTGTTGACGTATCTTTATCATTACGAAATTCCAGTGTGGGTAGTTGTTGGTTGGGAAAAGGAGTTCTATGTTCGAAAAAAGTTTAAATGTGACCGCATAATATGCAGTTTTCACGTTTAAAATATGCAAAAATATGTTCTTGGAATCTCGAAGTATGCAACATCGATAATGGTTATCGCTGGAAAGAAGTTTTCGAACTTAACAACAGGGTGACACTTGAAACCGCCAAAAATAATTCAATTTGATCAGAATCACTCGTATTACAAATCATTTTTCATAAAGCAAAAATAACTGAAATCAGGAAAAAATATTAAAAAAAAATTTTCGGCTGGCTTTTCGCGGGATTGTCATTTTTTCTAGTGAAAAGTAGCTGAAAAAACGAAATTGTGGTGTCGAATTTTCGAAATAGGGCAAAATATGCTTGAAATTAGTGAAAAATAGCTGAAATATGACGGAATATGCTCTTTAGACGTCTGAAACATATAAAGACATGTATTTTAGTTCAAGAAAATTTTTTGATTCGCCAAAATTTCGACAGTAGGTATATCGCATCATCTTTGACTTGGTAAAACGTGCAGTTTCATAAAAAATCCGTTCCCTAAATGTTAGTTGGTCAACCCCTGCGCAGTAGCGTAACTACGGTTGTCTTCGGAACGGAACGGAACGGAACGGAAGGGAGGGGGGGTATTCGTTGAAAATTTTTTTAGAAAGTCAAAAATATATCGCCCGAACGAAACGAGGACGAAAATTTTTCGAACTTTTGAGTCATCTTACCCTCTTTTCTCTCCCGTTTTCGTCAAGTGAAGCAGATACGCGAATTGTCTATTTATGGAATAAAAAAAAGTAACGTTCTGCGATGTTTTTTCTCGATCAGTAGTAAAGGTTTGAATAGCTGAACCTCCCGAAGGCTACATCCAGGACCTCTACTATGTAGATCTACAGGCCAAATTTCAGCCTCCTGGCTCATTCTGGAGGGGAGATATGTTTGCCATAAACTCAAGTAATAAGAAAAACCCACCTAAAAACTACATTTTCGGGGCTGTGATAGAGTGCAGTGGAACTGAAATGTTGAAACCTGCAAAAGACGCACCTTGGACACTACCAAATCTACATACCAAAATTCAACTTCCTGGCTAAACTTTGACAGGTTTTTTCAAGGTCAAAAAGGAGTAAAACTCTCATTTCTCCGTTACTAATTGACGTAGATGATTGCATTTTGGATATGTTGTTCAGCTTTTGATTCTCTACGAATTGGTTCTTGAACCAACGATTTTTGCCATCGTAGCCCCTTAGCACGCCCTCTCCTAAATTTGAGCGTAGCTAAATTTTGACCAAAGGTCATCCCCATTCAAAAATACCAAAATACGCCGCCAATTTAAGCTCACTCACTACATTTTACCGATTTTGGTCCGTATAGAGCTGAGCAAATGATTTTTAGTCTGGAAAAAAGAAATTAAATAAATATCTGACATGGGTCAAAATGGTCTCAATGTTCTTGTAGGATCCCTAAACGAATTAGGTTGATACTCTTCCCGGTATACGCCTTACTTAGGTCTACAGTTCATAATGGTCCGGTCTTTATCGTCCGAATGACATGAAAAATCAGGCTATAAAGTCAAAATATCTTGATAATTTCAGAGAAATAGTTGAACGTGCGCTTGTCGATGGTACGAGTGTAATATGTATGGAGGATTAAGAATCAGAAGCAAGTTTCGTGCAGCAAAGCTCGACTGCTCCGATCTTGTTCTTTGTAAAGTGTGTGGTTCAACTTGAAGTCCGGTCGAGTTCGTCGTAACCATTTTTTTTTTTTTTATGAGATCGAGCATCCTCGGAAGAATATTTTCAATAATGAAAATAGCTTAGTCAGCGTCATCATAACAGTAAAATATTTTCAATTAAATTAAACCACGACAAAATACTATTTTGAATTATCACAAAATCTTACATAACGACTCGACTTCAACATCAAGCTAATCTTCATAGATGCATAGAGATACCTTTTATAAAAATAACGACTTCCGAAGTAACACATTTTCACAATAGAAGTAAGATTTTCACAGAATAAAATACGTCGTTTTGGTCGAAAAAACGACTTGGCTTAGTGAATAATTAACCAAAACGGCAGTAATATCATCTAAGCATTAGCTCACTTGGTGTTATTCAAATATTATCACGATCTTTTGCCGTTACACGTAATGCGTATGTCTGCCATGATCGTAACTTGTTCTACAGTCCATTCTCGAGCGGAATTACGCGTATAATAAACATTTTTTCAACGTCCTATCTGGTCATCGTGTAGTATGACCAAAAAAATCACCATTTTGAATACCCGTGCGAATGAAAACAGTATGAAATCCTTGATCGGTAATAAAGCAGTCGCCGTTACGATACACCTTCGTTAATCTTATAGGCATCCTTATAAATTGAAATAAAAAAAAAAAAAAAAAAAAAAAAAAAAAAAATGGTATCGATGGTAATTACGCTAGTTTTTTTAATTCGCACTTTTCTCAATGCACTAGCTAGATGATCGAGCAATTGCTTGCGAGTAGACGAATATAATAAAATTTATACGTATGCGTTTAAATCGTCGAAGAAGGAAAGAGTGATTTTACGTATGATTCAAGGTTTATGATATGCGTGTTTATCGTTGAAAAAATGTCCAATATTGAAATTATTTCAAATGAGGCTGCATACATCGCATCGTGACATGGTAGTAAATCGTTTGTAATGAGTATTCCGAGGACATTCTACCGTCCTCCCGAAATGGTAAAACTGCGTAAATACACCTAGAATAATGGTCATTTCAATTTCACTACCGTAAAAAGTCCATACGTAAACCAGATTAATTGAGTCGGGTCATTGGTCATCGCAGTCATTCACCGTTCTGCCGACACAGCACAGTTTGTCATTCAGTACGTGTAGTTAGTTGTTTGCTTTCCTAAGTGGTTAAGTGGGTAATATTTGTATAGTACGAATGGTCGAATTTATCAAGGTCGTTTTTTGAAACATTATCTGGTGGTACATGTGTAATAACAACGACGATTTAATCATCAAACTTTTCAAATATTCACTCGCTTGTAGCAGTGTCCTCATACAAGCCTTTATGTTACTACTGATGTAGGATGAAATCTATAGTAGATACCTTTCTACCTATAACCTACTATGTGGAATGCTCTAGTATGAATTGTACAATTGGATTAGTATAGGCTTTTCGTCGCTTATCGGTAGTATTTATTTCAATCTCAGTTCAGAGCTGAATGTAACATTTTAAAGCGTGTTCTAATGTTTATAATGTTCTATTTCGAATTAAGTTTTATGTATTGAGTAATAAGAAATTTTTCGCAAATTAATCGAAGTTTGAGTGATTTCAGGTAATGAGGTAAACGTGTTTGAATTGGAGGTGAACTCTTCACCAATTGAATACTCTTAGAACTGACGGCCTCATGTTGGTATAAAAATGTACGTAAAATGAAGGTCATTGCTCGCGAAACTAAAAAAGTAGAGTAATTGAATAAAAAATTATTATAGAATTAAAACTGGAGAAATCGATTTATAAGTAAGAGATACGAATACTGACAGCTCTTGGAAAGCCGAGAGTTCGACATCAAAAGTATTTGATAATTACTTGAGTTTCAAAAAGTCAAATTCATCAGCGTATTTTCCGAGTATTCAGTGATGCATGTTCACAATATTTCAAAAAAACAACAGAAAAATTAGAAATGAAATTAACTGAATAAAAGTGATCGTTGTAGATTTGGCCACCTAAACACCATTAAAACTAAGGCATTATAGGGTTTTTTGAGTACAGACGGGCTTTAAGGATTTTTAGGAATTTACAAGTCTTAGGAATTAGGGACTTGGGGATTTCAGAGCTTTCAGATAATTGTCATCCAAAGATTTTAAGGGCTTTGGGCAGTTAGGACATTGAGTTATAATGTCGTAAAAATTTGTACGACTACTTGAGCGAATAATACTGTTTGCAAAATTTTAAAGAAAAATTCAGTCAAATATTCATAAGAGATACCGGCGGAAAAAATCAGTTAATATGCCCCAGAGCTGAAATTTGAAACTAACCTGTGTACATGGGTTCTTATAGTATGAAAACCTCGTGGTAAAAATTCACTTTTGTATCTGAAAATTAATCTTCGAGAAAGATGAATAAAAAGTGCAAAAAATTGATCAAAAATCATGAAAAACTGTTCATCATTAGGTGAAAATTGGCCTAAAATAACGAAAAAGTCGTTACAAATTAATGAAAAATGAATAAAAGTTTATCATAAATCACAAAAAAAAATCGTTCCAACTCATCGAAAATTGAGTGAAAAATTGGACAAAGTAGGTAAAAAAATGTAGAAAATTGATCTTAAATCATGAAACACTATTTAAAATTGGGTAAAAATTTGAAAAAATGGGTTAAAAATGCAGAAAATAAATCAAAAATAAAGAAGTCAGTTTTCTACATTTTCAATCCATTTTTGTAAAATTTTTACTTAATTTTCAATAATTTTTATCAAATTTTTTTCAATATTTTTGTTGAATTTTGAGCTTTTTTTTAAAACTTTTTTGTGATTTTTGATTTATTTGGTACAAGATATAATTGCACTCACCGATACTTTGCACCTTCCTCGTTCCCGTTTTCAATCAACTTAACCCGATCTGTAGCATATAACTGCAGCAATCTTCTAGTTCAGAATTACAAACCTGAAAATTATCATCATCATCATCATCATCACTGTTGTCAATCATTCTGAAACATGCGATACCAAAGTACAAGAAGAAATTAGAAAACCTCATTAAACGAGATTAATTACTCGAGGTACAAAATAAAATTACACTCACCAATACTTTACCTCTTCCCCTTCCCCGTTTACGAACGACTTGACCATCAAATTTCCCGTGATAAAGCTAAAATTCAAACTTGAAATAATGATTGCAATATGAATAATAATAAAATAAAAATTATTGTAATTTCATGAGCAATAAATATAATGAATAAATTTCCAAATAAAAAATAATAATGTATTAATGATAATTTTTTGTAAATTATACTTATTTATTTTTTCATAATTAAATATAAAGATAAAAATAATTAAAATTCATTTTAGGTGACATCGCGGCAAATTGCCGCAAACACGAGGTAGGGGATCACAATGGTTGTGAAATGACCTCGAAAGGATGTGGTAAAATTTCAACCTCCCAACTCAATTTTTCAAACTTGCAAAACTCATTTAAAGTTCAAAATTTTTCAAAAAATTGAATGAAATTTTTTTTTTAATTTTTTTCTAAAAATGGAATTATACATTTTTGAACTCAAAATCATCATTTTTGGGAAATTTTTGCCGTTTCTGCCTTTTTCATGGGGTTTTCCCTTAACAGGTGACATTATGGCAATCACCAACCATGATACTTAGCACCGATGTCACATCTCAAGGGTTGATTAAAATTACAAAAATTACAAAAAAAATACGAAATTAAATGAATAGCAGGTCAGTGGTGTTTACGTTATGAACGATAAACGTGGTGAAAAAATGATTTTTCAAGTATTCTAAGATATTCCCATATTTTTAAATTTCGGAAAAAAACACCTTCGTACAGAGGGACTCTGCGTACATAAAATAATATTTTTTTCAGAATTCCCTCCCTAAAACTTCACGTAAAAAACTCGATTTAAAGTTTTCAAACACGCGTTGTAGCTGAAAAGAACTTGAAAATTGTTTTCAAGCCACCCATCAAACTCATGCAAGTTTGAAAAAAATTGCTTAAAAATTTGCGCAAATGAAAATTCTTAATGTCAAGACTAAAAAAAAAGAGGTAATTTTTTGGCCTACAGTGGGTAGTAGGAGAGGGCCAAGATTTAATGACACAATTTGTAACATTACCGTTTATTTTCCATTTATATTGAATATGTACGAGCTCTGTGATCGATACTTTTGGATTCCTAAACCATTATTAAAACCAAGCTACTAAGGTGTTTCAGTATTTTGGAGGTATTAATAGACTTACAGGTTTTGATGGTTTTTAGCAATTTATAGGTTTTAGGGATTTCGGTTGGTATTTCAGAGATTTTAGATGGTTGCCATTTCTACATTTTATTATCACTTGTACTCGGCGGTTTAAAAAATACCACTGACGAATCATATTTTAATATTGTCGATAACTCGAAGCTGACGTTCTTATTAAGCATCTTTCGATATGAATAAAAAAAATAGAAAACTAAACAATAACGATTATTTATATGTATATGAAAATTATATTCAGTTTTGTAAATTTTGATTCAATATCCTCGTTCCATGTTGATGCATTTTTTCAGTGAAATCGTCAATTCAGTATATTTACAATTTTTACCTATCAATATTTTGGTATAATTTTTGAGAAAGTTGTACTCATGCTTTACCATATTGAACGGTTAGGTATTACCTAATATGTATATACCTACTTGTATGTACTTGTATGAGACGA
This sequence comes from Ferrisia virgata, assembly GCA_900060175.1. NCBI lineage: Eukaryota > Metazoa > Arthropoda > Insecta > Hemiptera > Pseudococcidae > Ferrisia > Ferrisia virgata. The sequence goes on along the minus strand of FIZR01027486.1, from coordinate 64,588 downwards.
TGATTAAATACGATGCGTATTCTCACGGATATTCGACCAATGCATTCTGAACGTACAAGGTACATAACGTATAAGTTATGTGCATACAATCGTATAAAAATTATTTTTTTTGGCGTTTAAAATGTGCGAAAAAATAATTTCGTACGAGTATCAAGTAGACGGTATAGATATCATTCGTTGTCCCGTTGCTAAAATAACGTTAAAAGTGTTACACGATAGGATAGGCTACGGCGGTGTAAATCACGCGATGCAAACGTATCCGTGAAAAATTACGACTTCCTTCGTATAAGTTGTCATATCTGACACAAGATTTAAGAGAAAAGATCTGTTTATAAAGAAACCCAAATACATAATATAATACGTATACTTCATTCATGACGAAAAGAAGTCGCATTAAATGACCGGATAAATCATGAAAATGTGGCGTATTCCGCTCGTTTCAATAAATACATATTTTGTGTGGGATTGGCGGATAATTTTTTTGTTCGCATTCTGGTTGATGCGAAAAAATTTCCACAAGGTCGGTCAGTAAAATGGAATTTAGGTAAAGACGAAGTGAAAAAAAAAAAAATTACGCTTCGTTAGTAAATTGAAAAATTACTGCTATTAGACCATTGGTAAGTTAAGGTGTACTGCACAAAGACAACGAGGAGGGAAAAAATAGTACAATTTTACAGCGTATTATTTGGCGAATCCATCATCGTTGTCATTTCTATTCGTATACGTCTCGTAGATAGATATTTAATTTCGATAATCGCGAGGAAATAATACCGCCGAGAAGTCGAGATTATCTGTACGATTTGTTCGCATTAGGTTATACTTACGTGATGCATCCCGAAGAAGATGTAGTAGTATTTATCATCGTTCGTCTGCGCCCATCCGATATCGAGAACGTTTATAGCCTCAGAAATCGTACAGATACACGAACGATGGTAATTGATTTTTCATCTTTCAATTTAATCTCGATTTATTATTGTGAATGAAAGAGAAGAATACCCCCGCACACCGTCTCCGCGCGGCGTTTTATTCAAAGATTTGCGTTATTTAAAATACATACGCGAGTATAAATTCTTCTGTACTAAACGTTGCTCGGTCTCGCCGATAGCGTAGGCGATGGCTGCTCAGTGCTCAGTGCTCACACCCGTCATTTTAGTATCCTTTACCCAATTCCGTTAATGAAATTTATTGGCCACCGTCGAGATTCTATTCTTGTTGTAAATTTCGGTATTGTGCCGGATTAAAAGAGGCGATCTTCTTTTCGCCATTTTTCGTCGTTTTTATTTACTAAATACGACGATGATGCTAATCTTCGTCGTATTTATTATAATATAGGGTAATATACGATGACCTTTAGTAGATAAGAAATTTGTGTGAAACCGAAACGACGTATTGTGATGCAAATGATGCTGGCTAGGTTGTTCAGTGTTCAGCTCATTGTATTGTCAGAATTGAAAAATAAAAGGTTTATTTCGCGAATTTATCGACAGCGAGCAGTCGGTCAGCGTTTATGCCAAAAGATTCATTCGAAATCGTATATTTATCAAACCAATGTCCTCATTTGATATTGATACTTCAACTGCGCCTCTTCATGCAGGCAATTAGATTTTTTTTTGTCGATGATCTAGATACTATATTATGACAGTTTGACGTCGGTTGTTGTGGTCTGGTATCCATTCGGTTGTAATTTAGAACCATTGTTTACCCATCTTTGATTCCCAGAAATGAGATGTCACATATACAGCGTTTGTATGTTTCAGCATAAGTGACCGGTGGGTTTTATTTTTTACTGGTTCGAATTAGCGAAATAATTCAACCTGTGTTGTGTGTCTCTTACAGGGCGCTTTCAACTGGGGTGAAATTTTTTTTGCGAGCATATACAGAGGGTGTCCAAAAAATACGAAACGTTTTCTCTTGAAAAAAATCACTTGAAAAGGGTATGAGCTGATTTGGTATTTTACTTGTACACCCCTGAAGTGATTTTTCTGAATTTTTAAATTTTGAAACCAGTTCAGTAGTTTTGGTACGGGACGGTGTTCGTAGTTCAAAGATCGCCTAAACTCGATCAAAATTCGCGAAAAGCGGAGATTGCGTATAGAGGTACTGTTGTGGAGTATGTATTACAATATTCCCGAACTTCCTTAAAATTTATGCATATTTTGCCCGTTTTTGCGGAGTCAAGCGGGTGCAAATTTTGATTTTTCGGCAAAAACTTCCCAAATAATATACTTATCATAAAAATGTTTCAACTAAAGTTGTAGAGCAGCAAAAGACAAACATTTTTACTTGTTTGACTTTTCCTACTAGGTGGTTTTTTTGGGGAGCCCGAGGGGGGGGGATTTCCCTAAAACACAAATAATTTTCAGATATCGGCTCAATTCATTATTCTATTTCTCAAAGTGGGAGGGGGCTGGTGTGATGGAGCATTTGTTGAAAAAGTCACAATTTTTTCCGAGTGTAGACAGGTTACAACAAAAAATTCGAAAAATTGGTTCAAACAAACGTTGTAGAGCATCATAAGACGAATGATTCCATTTTTTTATTTTTTCTCCAGGTGAACATAGAGGAGGGGAGGCTATAGAGAAAACAAGAAAAGTTATATTAGAAAATGTCTCATTAATTAAATTAGTTGAACCTCGCTATGGAAGGCCCAATTCGGGTTCAGAGTTGAAATTGTTGCTGGCTGGAATTTATTTCTGCTTCTCACTAACGTAAGAAATTAATGAGAAATTATCTGATTTCTTTTCTCCATAGTCCCCCATCCCCCAACGTTATTTAAAGACAAAATTAAAAAACGAAAATGTTGGTCTTTTAATGATTTACAACGTTCGTTTGAACCAATTTTTCGAATTTTTTAGTATAACCGATCCACGCTTAGAGAAAGTTGCAACTTTTTCACTAGTAATTCTCCCCCTACCCTTCTCCTACTTTAAGGAAAGAGGTTGTTCTAGTGTTTTTCTTTATTTACGTACTGGTGTGTGGGAAACACTATGAATAACAACCTGTCCTGATAGTGAATTAAGCTGATTTATAAAAATTATTCGTATCTTATGGGAATTTTCAAAAATAACTTATTTTCGCATGTCCTTGCTCCCTCCAAAACCTCCTAAAGGAAAACGTCAAATAAGTAAAAATGTTCGTCTTTTAGTGTTTTATAACTTTTCGTTAGTCGTTATTTGAGAAGTTATTGCCGGAAAACCAAAAATTGCGCGCACCCCCCCCCCCACCTCGGAAAAGAGAAAAATTTGTATGGATTTTAAGGAAGTTTGAGAATATTGAGATGCAAAAACCTATAATTAGCACGTACTACTCGCAACCGGTTATCAAAAATTTCCAAAAAATTGAAGCTACAAAAAAAATTTTCTAATGAAAGTTGTAGAACTTCAAACATTGATTATTTTTCATTCCTCAAGTTTTTCTCTGACTAGAACCTGAGGGGAGTTATTTCATCTGGAAGTGAAAGATTGCTCGGATTTCTCGGGGTACATCACCCTTATATTACTAGATAGAAAGAAATTCTACAGACAATAATGAAATCATTTTTAATACACCTTAACCTACATTTAGAATTTCTTTTACATCTTTATTTTTAAAATTTTTAAATTTTTAATGATTTGATTCGCTGCTTTTTGTAATTAGCTTCGAACCCATTTGATAGAAAAACGAGGTATAGAAAAAACTTTCACGTGTAGATAGTAGAATATCAAAGATGAATCATTTTTTGTCAGAAATTATTTTCTATGTAGCAATAGAGGAAGCATCACTTCACTTCCTAGAGGTATAACTCCTCTCGAAGGCTAGCTGGAGAAAAAGTTGAGGAATAAAAAATGATCGGTTTTGTAAATTCTACAACTTTTATTTGAAATTTTTTTTGTAACTTCCAATTTTTTTAGAAATTTTTGATGCTTGATTTTGAACTACTGAACCTGTTTAAAAATTCAAAAATTCAGAAAAACTAATTCATCGTGTACTATGTAAGTATAAAATCAAAACATACCCTTTCCATTTCATTTTTTTAATAAAAACCCGTTCTATATTTTTTAGGACACCCGATACGTGGGTTGAAAATTTTTTTCTCTTGTTGAAAGCAATTAAAAAGAACCCATCTTTCATTGTGAAGCATATTATAGGTACGCTTGACTGGAACGGTCTGGAAACTAGTGTAAAATGTTAGGGGGAAAGAGAGCCCTCAAATTCATGCTATCCCCACACGATTTTCATCTATCGAAATTAATTTCTATCCATGTGAGTATGGACCAATTAAATAATTCTGGAGAAAATGAATTCTTCCCAGAAACTTAAGATCATTTGGAAAATGTCATTAATTGATTTATGTTCTTTCTTTTGAAACATTGGCTACTGGCTAATGATTTTTTTTTAATTTTCAAAAATGAACTTAGTTTACTAAAACGATGATTATGGGTATTTTTTAACGTATTCTTTCACCCTAACTTGGCTTCGTTTAAATCGAAGACGGTCCGTGTGGAAGGTTTTCTTATCAGTTTTTTTCATCGAAATTTGTAACGAAAAAGCTATTTGACGAAACGATTATATAAATTGTGGAACGATCACTTGTAATTTGCGCAACATTAGGTTAATCTTCGACCTTCGAGCTTCTACGTACGTAGCTGATGTATTGAGATGAGCGAGATGTAAGGAAGAAAAATAATAATAATAATAATAATAATAATTTTCACGTCAAATAATCTAGTACTTTCTAAATAAAAAGGTGAGAAAAACCGTATCGAAAGATGAATCGGTCGGTTGGTATTTTTGATTTTAAAATTCAGCGTCGATTTCTCGATGTCGAACATGTGCGAGGAATACCTACTGTACCTGTAACCTTATAATTGGGCACGCAATTCCATCATCCGTTCGTTCGGTTGGTATCATTTCCGTAGCTTGTTCACCTCTTCGTGGTCTACGTCTGTATAAATACAAACAACGCAACGGCGAAAATATCACGACAGAAGCGTACCCATACCGTCAGCATCAATCTGATACAAAAACAAACGAACACGAACCATACACCAATATTGTTAGGTACTGTACATTTCCGGATATTGTACAGCTTCACCACCGAGCAATACGCTCCTCAGTATCACGATAAATATCACAAAAAAAAAAAACAACACTTTCATTTTCCATGCGCTCTTGATATTCATACACCGTCGCGTCGTATGGATGTACTCTATCGTGTCACATATTTGCAAGCACATAGCGATAGCGTACCTTTCTACCTAATATGTGTGGGACTGTTGCGGTGTTGCTGGTCGGTACAGTAAACATCTCTCATACGCGTATTATTGTTAACAGGACCCATCAACGATGACTCTGAAATACCCACCTATACCTACTTATAAAAAAAAAAAAAATCGTAATTCTCGACCGCCAGTCCGAAAATCCTCATATATTGGTGTTGGAGAGTACCACGCCGATGTGCTGGGGATTGCACCGCGACGCAGCATCACGTCGAGATATTTCGGATATTTGAACTAATTACCGATTATACCGTTAAACAACTCGTACCGTTATATGGCAAAAGAAATGATTAATTATTCGCCATGCCAACAGATCTTGGTCGGAGCGCGATGGCGTTTCTGGCGTTCCGAAAAATAATTAACTTGTCAGCGAAATCGACGACGGCGACGACGAACACTCGCTCGGTCGCAACACGTGAAACAAACATCACAATAAAAATGCAATAGCGCAACATTTATACGAAAAAATTTTTAAATTAAAAATTCACCGTTGCGTCCTCCTGCGCTGAAAAAATCAATTAATCGCGCCCGGCACGTTGTCCGAAATACCGATTTTTCGTATAAAATTAAATCATTATATCTTTAGCGTATTAGTTAGTACGAGTAACTTCCATCTTCGGGTGCACGCGATACGCGTCCGAGGAGTTATATATTATTTGAGCGAATTAGCGCAATAATCAGGATCGATGATCGTTCTCGTAGGGAAAATTTTTATCTTTACGCTACGCCATAGTGTGTTGAGAAAATTATCCTATTTACCTGTTGTCGGTGTTTGTATTTTGTATGTGTTATTGTGGGTATTGTTACGTAAAATTTCACAACAACGATATTCGCAGTTCACACTGACATCGCTTCTATATTATAATTTCTGTTACGGTATACAAATAGGCAGCTACGTAGACGTACATTACATACCTACTCAGACAGTGCACCGAAGGCGTTTAGAAAACTTCCATGGACCTTTATCCTCCGTAAGAATCTCCTTATTTACTTCCAACACGTATTCGTACGCGTCTACTTTACAGATATATTTTATATATCTGCTTACGATACTTTATTAATATGTAGCGTAGAAAATGGTCCCTCTAATATTTCATCTTGACAACGAATCCTACAGAAATACGTACACTTCTGTATCGTCGCCTTACGCGGTTTTTTTCTTTTTTTTTTCGCTCAGTGGTGCGATCCAGTTTCAAATAATGCGAGCGACGTACGTACTATTTTAAATTACACTAATAAAGCTGCGAGCATTGCTTTCTGGCGCGTCAAGCGTCCAGTTCAAAATACAAATCCGCTGTAAAATATAGTTTTATCAAATCATCTCAGTATTCAGTAGCTTTCACTTTTTTTTTTGGAGGAATCGATCAGAATCGAAAATCAATCCTTGTACAACACATTTACGAGTACGTTATCTAAGTTATATTAATTTGAAATCCTTGTAGAAAGTGAACCGTGAATTTCTTTTTGGATCCTCTAAGCAGTAGTAACGGAAGCTTTATTAGGTCCACTGTTGGTCTAGGTTTTGAAAATGTTACGTTTACCCAATTACCCATGTATACGCTTGAACGGAGGAGCAGAGATTCAATTACTAAGTCTCAAGCTATTAGGTTAAAAATCATTTTTTTTTCAGCAAGGGTACTGGAAAGCTAGGATTTCCTCATTACCGATGATTTTTAGTCAGATTTTCTATGAAAACCGGGGTATTACAGTCTATCGATCTACAATGAATGAGAGAGGGATATTAATAAAATCATTTTTGGGGTCCTAGAATACCATTACGACGATTTTTGACCATATCAGATATTTATTTTTATTATTATTTTTTTTTCGGAACTGAAAATCATTTACTCAGCTTTATACCGACCGAAATCGATCAAATTTGAAAAATGGAGTTAGATTGACGACGGATTTGATATTCTGGAGTGGGGCTGATCTTGGGACAAGATTTTAATTTCGCTCAAATTTGCGGGAAGGGGTGCTGAGAGGCTGAAATCGCAAAAATTGTTTCTGGTTAAGCCAATCGATAGTGTTTTCAAAGTTGTACAGCATATTCAAAAGTCAGTCTCTTAGGTCAATCAGGAAGAGAGATATGAGGATTCCCCCCCTTTTGACCTTGAAAAAGCTGCTGTTCCTCCCCATCTCCACTCCAAATTGAGCTAGGAAGTTGAAATTTCGTATATACATTTAATATAGGTCCTAAATGTGCTTTTTTTGGGTGAGAAGAGGTCGTGATTTTTCAGCCTCGCTGCAACCCCCCTCCTCCCACACAACCCCGAAAATATGGTTTTTTGATCAATTTTTCTTATTACAAGCAGCCTTGCTGGAGCGTGGAAGCGAGCTGTGGTTTTGAATCTGAATAAATTTTGAAAAATTGTAAAATTTTGTAAAAATTAGCATAGGAATCATTTTGCATAAATGAAAATTTTGAAAACGATGCTCTAATTTGAAGAAAATTTCAGTCTTCATGTTCTATGTCCTTTTTTTTTACTCAAAAATTCCCCACAAGAAGACGTTTATTTTTTGTGAAACTTTCCTCAAAATCAAAAAATATTTCTCTTTCATCCGCTGGATTTTTCCATTTTCCGGCAATTCTTTCACTTTCATGTTTTCAAATTTCAAAATGAAAATTTATGTCGAAACAATGAAACTTCCATTTTTCATGTTGCATGTGCGGTGGCGCACCCAAGGAGGGAGCTTCCGGAGCCTATAGCCCTCCCTTAGTCGGGAAAGTATTGAAAGTTTTTTACATTTAGGCTAAATTCAACACCCAAATCGTTGAAAACCTATCACTTTCGTAATGAGATTTCGAAATTCGAAATCCAAATTCCAAGAAACATGATACCATATTCAAGTTTTAGCTTCTCTTAAAAAAAATTCTGGATACGCCTGTGTGCATGTGTGATGCCTGATAAGAAGTTGTAGTATATTGGGCATTCTCATCGCACTCCATTTTTGGCATAGGAAATTCAAGATTTCGATTTTCAAAATTTTTGATATTCCTACGCACCCCACTATCCGAAATAATTATTTTGATCAAATTACTTACCTGATCTCAACATTGTTTAGTTACGAAAAAAAAATTAAAAAATGCATTCGCTCGTTCGTTCTGGGTTTGAAAGGGTTAAAGCCAGTTCTACCCGTACCACTGATTAGAAAAAAAATTTTTTTTTTTTCATGTATTGTTGGTTGCGTTGAAATTATCGTATATCATCAATAATAATTTTTTTTCATCATTTTTTCTTTTTTTTTTGAACTGAAAAAACTGTTCTTTAGTTTGTCATATTTAGAGTTTACCCAAATTCATGTGTAAGTTGGAAATTTGACCCTGAATCAACAAGAGTGTTCGATGTTTTTTTTTTTAACAATTCTGATGGATAAACCCATATCCTGGTTACATGAATACAGCTTCATATCCTTCTTTTTGAAGAAATTGAATCTTGTACGAAATTGAGAATTATTACAAAAATGATGAGCTGATGAAAGGATTTTGACGTTGAATTGAACCGGTTCAATGATGAAAAATATGTTGTTTTCTGATAATTTCGGATTAGAAGGTGCATGTTGTATTGTTGCGTGGTATGTGCCATATACCTGCCTACACCTTTTGTAGTACGATTTGTATGCCATTTGTGTGTTGGTACGTAGGTACGTAGTAGTACCTCTACCTACATATATATATATATATATATTTATACGAATACGAGAGTATGAGAGATATTTATACATAAACCGGTCACATCTATTTATCTGTACCGTTGATCTGGTAAAGCAGGTGTTTGAACCCGGTAGCTACGATTTTGTATAGCGGCGTTGTTGTATTGACCGCGTGTAGATTAGAGAATATTTTCGATCGTCTATCGAATGTAAGATGTACTTCATCCTGTTTCGGTGTAAATGTATGTATTAGACTGTTTGCCCATTGGTTTAGTTGAAAGTAAACATTGTTTTAGCATAGCTAGCAACTTATTCAAGGGGTCTGAGTTGAAAATATGGTGTAAATTCTGACAGAATTTGTCCATAAGTGGATGATTTCCTTATTCAGTTTTTTTTTTAGTGTGCTGAAAGTTGCGAAATAAGTATGTAGATTGGTGCGAAATGTTGTTAACAATTTTTCAGAAATTTTTTTCACTCATTTTAGATACATTAGAGTAATGGATCGGAAAAAAAACAATATCCCAACTTATTAAACATAAAATACTTATAAATTTATTATTAAATATTGTTATCTACCTGAATTTCTTTTAAAGTTGAACTTCTGGCGAGTGTCAGATATTAAAGAGTTATAGGAAGCGGAAAATTATTATATATGTATAATTGTATTTTTGTCTTACTGTAATGGTAAGAATTTCTCAAAAACTGAATCATTTTCTAATTTTGATATTTAGGGCATCTGGTAACTTGGTAGAATTGAAGAGCTAGAGCTCTCCTCTGTCACCCATCTACCGGTAAGTACAGGTTTTATCTTGAACAGTGGGTCTTACGCAGCCGTTATATCATTGCAGGGTTAGATTTGTGTAAAAATAGCAACATTCACTGTATAATTTTACGATCAATATTTTTTATTGCTCATGTCGTTTCGGAGTTACAAATATGTATCAAGGAAAATGTTGATTTTATGTAGAAGGACCGCTTGTGAGTGGAACTATTGTTTTTTTTTTAACCATTAGAACTGATCCCTTGGACTTCTCGTCCCCGTAAAGAATTATGCCGGAGGATCGTCGAAAGGGGGATGCAGTAGAGATCTATGCTGGCTTCCTGATTAGAGGTAGTACGATTTTCGTTTGTTGATTTTCTCAAAAATCCTGTTGTAACGAACACAGACATGTATGAATAAGTTACATCGCGCTTATTTCATAGATCCGAGAAACACCTTACGAATCTACTCAATCTATTATCTTCGTCAAACCAAAAAAAAAAAAATCGCCATATCAAAGTAACCCACGAATCTTACACAATTTGATACAGGAAGTTTTAAACCGGCATCGTATCGTGTGTATAGCATCGCGAACTCATAAATACATCTCACCATGCACTTCACTTACACAGTTACACGAATATCTTGCAGATCACATCAACCAAAATCTCACGTCATAGATCGAATCTTTACGCACGCTGACATTAACAAGCTCCCCGTTGATATTTTATCACAGGCAGCACTCTATATACGTCCAACAATAAACGAGCACGTCTCGCAATCTAACCCAAACATGTAAATATACAATACATTTATCAATTAGACCGACGAATTTTCGCTATTAACCTCTACCCGAACAACAAAAGTGAAATCTAATCGCTTCTTTGTATGCTGAATACACGTAACTTCTTATATGTACTTGTGATGTAAATCTCATCATCATTGGCGCCCATCATAGGGGGTTTGCCCAGCCGGAAAGGATGATGGCTGGTTGATTAAACTTGAGGTTTTGTAGTTAAAAAATGTATAAAATATTGTTTTTGTTTTTTTTTTTTTTCGTGAAAAACACGAGCCTAAAGTTTAATCATTAGAAAGAAAATTCATTTAATCTTGAACCACTAAGCCCAGTTTCGTTGCGGAAATTGAGCATACGAAGTTGGAAATTATGAACAACAAAAAGCGGACTGAGGTAAATTCTATTGTGGTAATAGCAGGGATATCGGTATATTCCGGATTTTTGGTAGTTTACGTTGAATAGTTTGCTTACCGATCAGCAGATCACAGCATTATGTAAATAATTTTCATTTCAAAGTCTGAATACATATTAAAAATTCATCTCAAGTTGCAACCGGTAATTTTGAATACAATTCATCAGTGTTTCAACGTCAGTACGAGCTAAAAAGTGAAATATGTTTATTTTCGCTCCGATCACATCACAACCCTCTGGAATTCTATGAGCTGGCAGTAATGGCAAATTATCATCCTGACGTAACGTCTTAAATCTTGATTCTCCCTCATTTAAGTTACAAAATGACTAAATCATCAGAATTCTATGATTGAGGTAAGCGTGCAAGTCTCCCCCCCTTACCACCAGGACTAGTTTCTTTTCTAAAGGCAACATCCTAGGAAACATTTTCAGTTATATTACCCAAAATCAAAGAGGGTCGAACTTGCAAAATGGCGTCCAGTTTGATTGATAGATAACTTGAAATTTCATTTTATGCTTATAACTCGAAAAATATCGAACTTACAAAAAAAAATTATAAAACAAAAAATGTTCTTCGTAAAATGTAGAACACTCTTGATGCCCTACCGAGCGTGGAAAACAATCAAGTTTGAGAGATTATCATGTATGTAGTTGTTGCGCGCGTTAGTGATTTTCACCTAGTTGTTGTTCATCATCTAGTCCGGCATATGGTCCCTGTCAACGAAGCAGTATAACATCTCTTTTGGGAGAATTTAAGGTCAATAGAACTTTAAAAATGGCGTCCATTTTATATTGACAGATAAGCTGAAATTTTACATTTAGTGCAATAAATCGAAAACCACCTGACTTGTAAAAAAAATTATGAAACAAGAAATGTTCTCCATAAAATTTAGAACAATTTCTTATGTTGTTGTACTCGAGAAGTAGTCAGGTTTGCAAGATAATTCCGTGAAAAATTATGTACGGTACCAACTTTTACACACTTGGTTCCTCTGCGGTTGAAAAAACTAGCTCCCTCCACCCTCCACCAAAAGAAACCTCTTTTTTCCTAAGAGGAGCATCGTTGGGAACATTTTGAGCCATGTTATACAAAGTCAAAGTTGGCCTACAAAACAGCGGTTATTTTTGATTGGTCGGTACCTTAAAATTTCACATTTTAGCGTCTAACTCAAAAAACTATGGAACCTATGATAAAATTTACAGAAGAAATTTTTTTTTAATTTTACAAAGGATATTTTTTGTTTTATAATTTTTTTTTTCATAAGCCCCATAAAATGTTCCCAAAATGTTCTTTCAAAGAAAAAACATGTCCCAGAGGGTCATATGCTAGACTATGAATGCCATCCATCCATATCAGAAACTTGGAAAATCTCGTACGCGAATTTTGTGGTACAAGCGCGCTCGAATATGTTATCGACAGGGTGGTTCAAAAATACACCTAAAATTTTTTTTATTTTTATTTCCGTTCTTCATCCGTAAACATGTTCTCGTTAAGCCAAAAACATCTTATTAAAATTTTCAGGTCAAAGAAATAATTCTAAGTGTTGCCTCGTCAAAGTTTTATGGTATGGTTTGAAATGGCCCGATAGCGACGCAACTCTACCGCGTGATCGTGGTGGAATGTCAGCCTCGTTCGAGCCGATGAGTGTACATACGTTTACATGTTTGCTGCGTAAAGCTATCTGGCGATGTACCATGTCGTCATATTCACCCCAGTAGTTCTCTCTACATTCATTTTATCTATTCAAATGCTTGAAAACAATTTTTAAACATTTAAGCCCCTCTTTAAAAAACATTCATTTCGGTAGTTTTAATCACAAGTATAAACAAATGTTGGCAAAATTTGCCGAAAGTGCCAAAAAAAAAAAAAAAAATCAAAAAGTAGTAAACGAGAAACAGAACCTACATGTTTTTCACTCTAGACGTGTCAATTCCATTTTAGAAAAGTACGGGACGTTTAGTCAACGTTTGAATTTTCGTTGTGCATAGTTCATCAGAAAAATTGAAAAATCACGGTGCCAAAAATCCCGCCTCCACGTCAAAAAAAGGACTTGAACCTTAATTCAAACTTCTAGAGGACTCGACTCTAGTGGAATTGAGGATGTGGTATAATAATAAGAGGAATATTGCGCAAAAAAGAATGATCAAGTTAATTCGCTTGCTCGAACGAACAACCGTCCCACGATGATCACGCGATGCAGTAGCGTAACGCTTCGGGCGTATATTTCTGCCACATAAAACCTCGATGTGACATCCCTAAAAATTTTTTTATCGACATAACTTTTAAAAAGTTTTTTTTTTTCATGATAGAGAACGCGGCTTGCAGGTGAAGAACTCAAAACTTCGAAAAAACGTATTTTGAACCACCCTAATTAATCTATATAGTACAATCTACTCTTGTGAAAACTCTACTCATATAAATACGCACGTCAAGTTGAATTGCGAGAAATAAATTTTTTTTTTTTTTCGTAAAATTATCACCATCCGAGTGAAAAATTTTTATATCAAATACTTCAATTAAAATCTGCTTCATTTAGTGTAAAAGATGTACAAAATCGGTCGTAATTCATACTACTTATACGTGTGAACCTGCACTCGACTGTGAAAGTCAATAAACCGGTCAAAAAAAAGGCCGACAATTAATGCACCTCGGAGAGCTCTTAAATTACTAATTAATCGTCGCGCCGCTGCCCGTACGCGAATATGTGCCGGGCTAGTGTTTAATCGACATGTAATATCAAACCTCGTATACTCTGCTGCAGCATAAACGCTCCTCATAATATACTATTTTTATAGGAAAAAATATACATCGCGACGCAATTAGAATACTAATTAACGTCTGATTGAAATCCGATCTCCGAATGATTTTTTTTGGACAGAAAAAAAAACAACTTCAAGGTTAACCTTTTTTTTTTCTTTCCTTTCTTCATAAATTTCTCCATACTATCGGAAGGTGAAATAGAAACAAAAAAAAACACCTTCTTCAAATAGAAATCACGAAGGTCAAGTACATCTTTTTTTTCTTACCCATCGCGCATTTTTTATATTTACTATTTCTCAAATAATGACAGAACCGGTTACACTTATTTAGACTTCGATTAATAGACTTAATGTTTCATGAGCCATAAAATTTCGGTCAAACGTCGTCGTCATCGTTGTCGATTCTATAAAACGCAGCTAGCAAGATTGGCACCTTTAGTGACACATTCGTACAGATCTCGGCAGGTTTTTTTCTCCTATCTTTTTCTTCAATTCGTGCTGCTGGGTACTTTGGTTCGTTGTTCGGTATTTTGTATGTATAGTTCTCACATGCTAGATGTATAAATGTATTCGTATGTAGCATAGCTATACGTACTTGGTACATATATTATTATTGTTACTTTTTATTTATTCGTTGGTTGGTAACAGAGGTATATTGTATAGCTTTATGGATCGTTAACGGTAATATTTAGAGCTTCGATTAATTAAAGTTACGACGAAGACTTTACATCGTTATATGTATTATACAGGCGCAATTTTTATAATAACGTCGTTAATACATACGTTCGTTATAGGTAGAGGTACTCTATGGTTGACTTTTCGTCGTATATTACGTCCAAGTCCCCTTTACTTTTACAATATTACAATCTAATAAACGTGTTTTGTTTTCTTCTTCTATCAACATTCGTATATATTATCGTAAGAGATAAAACGATGAATCTCGTACGCGTACGCCGTACGTTCAATACAACCAACGCTTGTAGCACCTCTCGTGGTATATTTCAAATGTAAATAATGCACTTAGATATGTCATTAACACACCTTCTATCATTGTCTCTCCACCTCTGGTGCTCTTATCACAGCATACACGTTGACTAGCGGGTAATTTTTATCTAGTTGGACATATACGTAGACGTACCGTACCTATGCCTTTTGCTAGGACGGCGACGCCTGTAGCGCCACATTTATCGTTATAGGATTATGTGTTTATGTACTGTGCATATGGTTAGGCTTATACTATATAGGTAGTAAATATAAACCGCAAAAAGCCTTCAATTTGCGGTTTAAAACTTTCGTCACACATGTATTTGTATATCTATGCAATGTATGTACTTAGGTGTATTCGTAAAACTTTCGATTAAATTGCTCTTTGCTCACTCTTGCAAACGCAGTTCGAGTCATGTTTAAATGTACGCTATGTTTTATTTTTTTTTTTTTTTTTTTTTTTTTTTTTTTACCATTTTGTAAACGGTGCAGTTAACTCGAAGGTAACATCGACGAGCCCGAGGAAAAATACATAAAAACCAAGTTCACCGATGTCAAATACATACATAGACATACATATTCTGGTACTTAGTACTAACATGTACTCTTTGTGTACTCGTAGATTGTATGTAACTAGGTAGGGTGGAGGTACTGTACGTATGAGTATGTATTGTACATACGTATACGAGATAGTGGTATGATTTTCATCTTTGAAAATCACCTCTATACGGGTTGAATATCGTAACAATTTGTGAGAAAATATTATCAACGTTGAATTGCGTGTGCCAACTCGACACATATTAACCTACAACGTATACCATGATAGACTTACTTACTCGAGACTACATTCTTATTGTTTCAATCTACCTACCCAGTAATGAAGAAAAGAGAGAAAAAAAAACACCCGAGAAAAAAATGATTTGAATGTGTAATTAAACGTGGTAGTAGGTCAACATTTATTTTAATATATGCGTAATAATATAATAATAATAATAATAATAAAATATATACTCGTACTTACTCTAATAATAATTGAAATGAGAACGCGACACTTATTTCTCGACGTCTTCATCTTTGTTCTTTCTTCGATGGAAATGGCCAAGAAAATATATAAGTACAATGTGAAATTCTTGTATTTATCCACCAACACATTCATACGTATGTATGTACCTATTTTCTTCTCGTATTTCGTTTCAACGAAATACGGAACAAGGAGGTATATTATGCCTTAGAATTTTAATCGTCGGTCGCGTTGTCGGTGTGCAAATTACATTGTGGGGCAATGGTTCGGTATTTAAATATTTCTTACTGGTACGAGACACGCGTTATGTAAAATTATCGCGAATTCGTGTTTAAATCAGATAATCCTCCCACTTTGCGGTGTTTTGGAATTAATTTTTTTTGCAAATTTTTTCCCTACTTATTGTCTTACGTAAGAAAATACTGATAATTTTTTATGTTTAGTTCGATAATGTTCGTGAAATAGCCAGAAGTTGATGTACAGATAGTATAGGGGAGAATAAATACGTAAGGATGGAAATATCATTTTCTTGTACGAATACACTTGTACAATTTCTGATCTGTAGGGGTAATTTTACTGCAAATGGACAGGATTTTATGATAGCGGTTGCAGGGAATAAATTATAAAAATGTAAATTTTTTCTCATAATGAATGAGAGACTCAGCAAGTTTATTTGTAGTTTTTTGTAGTTGCAAACTGCCAATAATGAGCTTCTGTGGAATCTGAATGTTAAGAGCAATTTTATAATTAATTCCTATTCTAGGACGTCTAATGAACAAATTTAGCTGGAGGGCCAATTTTTCCGACGCCCACTCTCCCGACGATTGCCTTCCCTTTCTGAGAAACATCCCTATCTTCTGACATATGGCCATTATTAAAAAATTTCTTGAATAAAATTTATAAGTTGAAGTATCGAGAATATTTCGATTAATACGCCAAATTTCGATCAGGCTACTCCCTTCACTCCCTATTTTGCAAAATATCCAAATGACCCCAAAAATTGATTATTTCTCTTATACATTAAAATTAACCGACCTACGACCTTACTCAACAGAATCAAAGTTATACAGAATCACGTAAAGAATACACGTAGTCGAAATTTAATAACTTTCAACCCCTCTCCACGTTGTAAAGCCCGTGCCCCCACTTATGATGATGTATCAGTGATAGGAGCATCTTGAATGAAACATGGCATCTTGTAATAAAAATATGAAGTTTGGTATTGGTAATGTGGAAGATGTATAAACATTTTCGAGATCGACAGGTATTCAATATCTCCCATAGGCGAAATGGAAGATGAAACTTCGAAGCGTCAACCAAGAGTTTTTTTTTGACCAAGTCGAAAAAATCTAAACTATAGGCAATGAGACCGTTTGTAACGTACCTAAAAATCAACCGCCTGCAATAATTGGAACCACAATTGTGCTCTTATTACGTCAGGGTGTCCACTGAGTAATGAAAATCATGAAAAAATCGTGAACGAAGTTAAAAGTTTATAATAGTTCTGAATTTTGTTCAAAATTTTTCGTTTTAATTGTAAAAAATGGTATCTACGCTTAAGATAGGTGTCGTGGAATATTGTTGGGATCTCAAACAAACAAAAGCTGCCTCCCTCATTCCATATGTGAATTTTGAGTTCAAGTTTTTTTGATGATTCCCCCCCCCCCCGAGTTATAACCTGTTGGCAGTTAGGAATTGAATTAAAAAAATTAAATTTCGAAAATTGGAATAAAATAAACGGAAAATGATTACATAGGGAAAACTTAAACCACTAAATACGAATCTGAGGTTAGTTTTTTATTCGAGTAATTTGTAGGGTAACTATGAACACCTTCCTTATATCAGTTTTTCATGTTTTTAAAAATTCACAGAACACTTACAAATATACGCATCTAATCAAGAATTGGGATACGAGGTTTTCTAATGGGCTCTTTTCATTTATCGTTGTTTCGTTTAGTTATGAGTCAATTTTGATGGAAAAAATCTCAAAATATCCTCATTTTTGTAGGGTTTTAGTAATTTTTGCGATGGCCCACCGCTTAAAATGTAAAAAATGACTATTTTAAGAGTAAGCAACTACTTAGACATGAATTTTGAAAAAAAAAATCCCATGTACTTATTTTGGTTTTATAGTCCCCTCCTCCCGCTGCACATTATGTTTGGTTTCAATTCTCTAATACAGGTGTATCTTTATAACGATTTTTAAATAAGAAATACCCGTTTCTTTATTGTATCGAAGGAGGGTGGGGGGAGTTAATTTGTAGGCTTCAAATTCTTTTTGGGGATCCCAATAATTTTCTATGATAATTTTCAAGAGCTGAGGATAGGGTGAAATCATCCATCTTGATTGAATGTCTGGATACCCTTTACTGAACATTCATTGTTGATGTTTTCTTGAATTAACCACTTTCGCCTCGCTTAGACTGTGTTGTTTCAATTCCAGAATCACTGTGTACGATAAGTACAAAACTTGGTAAAAAAGAGAACGGAAGGGAGATAAAATAACAAATGTTGAAAAAAATAGGTCATAAATAGGTCGAAAAAAAGTCACGGTATACGGTATGTGTGAGGGGCTCTCAGTGTTCACCAGCTTATTATTTTGGACCTCATCAAAAATATAGTTCATCGTATTTTTTTTTCTTCAAATAATCAAGTTCATTCGTACTGTTTAAGAATTTGAAATCATGTTTTTTTTTATCTTGGTTTAATTTTTTGAGACGCATTGTTTGCGTGTTCTATTTCTTAAAGGTTGCATTTTGCGAACAGAAAAAAAAAACTGTAAACTCCGTTCCAATCGATAGAGGACTGTATATGCTCAATTTTACAATTCAAATTGCCATTTCGTAAACGCATTTTTTCGCTGAATTCTACGGGTACCCTGCGATCAAAATGAGGTAATAATGAAAACCACCAATCACGTGCACTATTTCAGGGATATTTTGGTTGAACAAAAAAATAAAATTACTCGTTAAAAATGGAACCCTTCTCGTTTGGAACGGACTATAACGAAAATTTATATTAGAATCGTTTTCGAAATAACAAACTTAGCTACAGCAGAAGATCACGAAATTTACACTTCGAAATTGAAAAACATGGTGCCGAACCTTAAAGGCCAACGACCTCATCAATTTTAACGTATTGGAATTTGAGTCGAATTCGAAAAAGTCGGTCAAATAATTTTTAAATTATTTAACCACCGCGTATCGTATATTGGCAATTTAGACTGTAAGATTTACTATTTCGATAACGCTAGCTAGCCAGCTAGACCTATACAAATTAATATCTTCATTTCCTATCCTTCCGCTATCTGCAAACTATTCGTTACGAGCACCTATCTTTATATTATATTTAATTCTTGACACATTCGCAAAACCCACCACTCGTAGGTCTACTCATTAAATCATTTCGATCGTAAAACCTTCCACTGGGAGGCAGTACGTATCTTGTAAAAGAAACGCACACGTACACGTTGACGAATGGCGATCGCGAATCTGGTTCATTAACCTAATACATTCCAATAATCACCTCTCTCATCCATAAACATTTACTAAATATCGGAAGTAATATAACCTCCCACTTAACAAGAAAAACGATTTTTTTTTTTTTTTTTTTTTGCATAAGGCACGTACCACTACCAAGTACCAACATCGTCGTAGTGTTTTGAGTTGCTCATTTATCAAAAATATACTTATACGCAAATTAACGAAACGGACGAAAAAAGAAAAAAAAAAAATTCATTACGAAAAGAAAAAAAAACACCTCGTGTGTCGAAACGCCCCCCGGACAACACCGTTGTAATGGGCTACACGTCGCGTCGCGTACCATTTGGAGCGCGGCAATCTAAAACCTCACGATTTTTTTTTTACTGGCTGCCGGTTATATTAGATAAAATGGCGATAAGAGTAGTTTTTTAAAACGAGCACTGTACGACTTGAGGTAAAAAAAAAAAAAAAATTCATTTACCTATTTCTAATAAATATATTAAGGAACTAACTGCTAAGCGTCCACGTCTGGACTTTGCAGAGTGAGTTGGTAAACACAATACATACACATACATATGCGCCGTGATGTCTCGACTCGTAGGTAATAGGTATATTACACAATAACCGTAACAACAAATTATATAATTACCCCGCCGGTGATCCGAATACGTACGTATGCACATATTTATGGGCGACGATTACTCAGCGGGTGGAAATTTGCCCTGTGTTCCAGCGAAATTACTTATTACGCGTACGGACTGCGGAGCGATGCGATGCGACCAGCCATGCACATTTATTTCATCTTCGTTAGACTGCGTCGACAACATCCATTGTCCGTATAGCTAGGATTGGCAACATTTTATAGTAGGCTGCTGCGGACTACGGTCGTAATATTCTAATTAATTCTCAATTTGCGAAATTTCCTGCTCGTATTACTCGCGAGCGTCCACCTAGCACCGCCACCGATTACTGGCATAATTAAAACGTTACCTTAATTCGTGTCCGGCTACCAGCAAATTTATATACGTATAGAGAAGTGTGCAATTAAGGTACTCGTAGAGTTTCATCAGCGTAGAGCGAACTCTTCTCTCTGTGTGTTATTTGGTAAAGCAAAAGTCATCGTTGGTATATTTACTATATACACGGTTATATCAAACGAATTACCCATGTATCATTGTGTAGGTAGCGAGTCCATAATACCGATGTGGTCGTCCCGTCGGTCATATTGGTGTACCAACCAGACCATGAGTTTTTTTCCCTCGATATCAATTAATGGTGGTTGGATGGATTTTTTTGCTACATTTTTTCGATTACATTATATTCTACATTGTCGTCGTCGTGGTCGTCGTCGTCCAGCACAGCAATATAATGAGAAGAGAAAAAAAAAAACGCAAGACTCTTTTGTAATAAGTACACGTTTCTTGTTAGTCGTTGTCGAATTCTTAAAACAATGAATAATCAAAATTTCCCGTCGTTGTCGTTGTCGTTGTTGTTGTTGTTGTTATGATCGTCTACGTATAGTATACGTATAATAATCTTCTCATCCTTCATCGTGTTATAGCTCGTTCGTGCGACACGTGTAACTATACTTTATCATCCAGTACAACATAATGTATCAATTGCTTGGTGTAGCTGAAACGAATTTTAAATCCGTATTCGCGATACAGTTATTGCATAAATTTTCAATATCGTCGGAAATATCATCTTGATTCCGTTATGTTTACGAGCGATAGATGGTACCCGGAGTACCTAAGCTAAGAGTAGACACTTGGTAGGTAGGTACATCGAGTCTATGTCTAGGTACTTTAACGATTCATCTCTCACACCTTATCCACTGCAGCCAAGATCCGCGCAGCACATCCAGAGCTTTTGCTCTCGATGTGCGGATTTCATGTTCGCGATAATGTACGCAGAAGTAGATGTACATGTACATATGTGTAAGTTCTATATGTATATGTACATATTTATCGTATTGTAGACATACGACACTACTTTCCTCGCGTGCATTCCTCTCGACTTTCTTATTTTGCATTACATTGTCGCGCAATTGCAGCAATCGAAACCGAATACTTGGACCGTTATTGAAACAATACTACGTGTAATCGTAGATATTATCGTACGTAGTATATGCATCTCGATAACTGAGGTCATCATTATCGTCGCGTACTTGTAGCGGGCATATTTTGGCACGAAGCTTCACTTGGTCACCGTTGCCATTAAAAATACATTCCAACGATATCTTCTTTTTTTTTTTTTTTTTTTTTTTTTTTTTTTTTTTTTTTTTTTTTTTTTCGTTATGGCATTTTGTAAGAAGGTACAAGTACATTCGCGTACCTTACCTTACGTACCCGAGTATTATTATAATGTTGGCCAGCAACGTTACATTTATAATAAGACGTTAAACTAAGAATAATTTCGAAGATGGACCATCGTACAATGAACACTACCGCTTTCACTTTTCGTCAAATTATTTTGAAACAAGAGTGTTCGCGTTTCCTAGTACCTATCTGCCAGAGTACTATCGTTTTGTTTTTCCAATCTAATCCAATCCGATCCGAACGAATGTGTATAATAAATTGTACAAATATGGATTATTATACGTTTAATCTTAGCGTCGAATCAGAATTTCAATTCGAGTTTATTGTATGTGTTACATTTTCTCCATCAAGATCGACAGACAAATCTTCAACTTATATCGTCTTATCAATAAGATCTACATCCGACTTTTTTTTCTTTCTCTCTCTCTTGTGTTTATTATACGCGTCGCTTTTCGTATATATTTCATAACGGTAGATATACGATGGTTCGGCGTGGTGCATAGATTTCACTGCATATATACATAATATAAATAGATAGATAGGTACCGGGTATAATTACACGTTAGAGTTGTTATTCTAACTTCGACGAGTAATTAAAATTCAATACCATTTTTTGGCTTTTGTCTTCATCGTATTTGTATTCGATATGGTTCGATGCTGGTGCTAGCCAGAATTTTCACCTATACGAAAATTTTAGAAGAGTTGTCGTGCTATTTGTCGAAATGAAAAGGATATGTTGATGTGAAATTCGATGAGATACTGATTGGTTCAACGTGGAAAGAAATCTACGTACGAAATTACTCTGATTATAAGTAAAAATTCTACAACATTATGGTGATTTTTATTTCAAATCTACCACGTCTCTATACCAGTATCGTTTCATCTTCAAGTATTGTAGTTAAAAATTTTTTTTTTTGGAAATTCATCTCTTTGTGGAATCTGCGATTGATCTGAAAATTTATTAGAGAACTTTCACTAATCATTGCCTCAAATTTAAACTTAGATAGAAGATAAATGTGAAAAAATTCTCTCGGCCAAAATTTTAGCTGTCGAAGTTCATTTTTCTATTGTCGCCGATTTTTCAAAAATTGAAAAAATTGAACAAAAAATTATGGTTGATATACGGATGAACAGTAGAGCGTTTCAATTTTAGGTTTTTCTCGGAATTTGGAGGAAGTAGTGAAAAAAGTTGCGAAATGGCGTCAAATGAATGTGGTAAAAATTTTTCAAGTCTCTTATCTGACCCTTACCTATCTCCCTTTTAGTTTTAAATTTCCAAATTTATATGAGAAATTTAAAAAAAAATTTCCCTCGAATTTTTAAAAATCATTAATGCAACATTTTTTCAAGGTAATAAAGTGAAAATGGGAAATCTCATCTTTTCTGACGACATAATAAATAAAACGATTTTTTTCTACTTTTTCATCTCAAAAAATTTAAAATATTCGATTTTTTTCATTTTTAAACGTGGTTTTGGAATCCCTGGAAAGCAAATAAAAAAAATTGAAAGTCCGCTAAAAACGCAAAGAATATTTAAAACTAGAAGACAGGTGGGTGAGAATTAATTTAGAGACCCTAAATTGAAAAAGTATTCCATAGCAAGTAAATCTAAAAATAAACTTTTTGTTTAAAAATTACCTATTTTTTGAAAAAATTTCATCCTCGCTTTGCTTCGAAATATATCAGCTTCATTCACACAGCTGCCAACTGCCAGATGTTGAATTAAGTAGCCTCCTTCTCCCCTTTCCCCATTTTTTCTCTATAAATATGCTGAATATCGTACAGATAACTAAAATATTTTTAAAACCTATTCAAGTTTAGAATATCATAAAAATTTATAGAAATATTGAAATTTTAGTAAAATTTAGAAACTATTCTGCTTAAAAAAATTTTTCTCGTAACATCTACAGAATTGAACCTGAAATTTCGAGAAATTCTCTTTTTTTTATATTACTAGTCTTTATTTTTTGAATGTTTCGCCTTCGCTTTGTTTGGACACGAATTCAATTTTATCTTGGTTGCATATATTTTTCGAGGTGGGGGGGGGGTAGACCTAAGAAAAAGTTGTACGTGAGGTCATGCAAAAGTCAAGCTTTTTGGTCGGTACACCCTTGAGGAATAATCAACTTTCACATAGAATAAAAATTTTTGAAAAGTCATCGCAATTGGAGTTTCGTGAATTGTCAAATTTATAGAATTAAAAAAAACGCAGCGTTTCTTGCGATACTCCTTCATCATCAGTGTTAGAGGTAAAGCTTGGTTTTGAAATGAGCAGTTGAAACTTATCAAAGGCACATACAGGATCCTTGATAACTCTGCATGTCAAATTTCAACTTCCTAGCTCAATTTGGAGGGAGATAAACGTGGGAGAATCTCGAAAAATCATCAAAACTACCGGAACTGTGGGAGAGTGTGGAGCTGAAAAGTCAACATTTTTAAAAGGTATATTGAGTAACTCTAGTAAATCTGCAATTCAAATTTCAACTTCCTAGCTCAGTTTGGAGAGGAAATATGGAAGGAACAGCCTTTTTTCGTGTCAAAAAAGAGGGAAAATTGTATATCTCCCCCTTCTAGTCAACTTACGAGACTGATTTTTGAATGTTATACCTTTTCTGCTCCTTAATCGATCAGCTCAAAAGCAAATAATTTTTACGATTTTCGCCCATCAGTACCACCTCTCCCAAACTAGGACATGGCTAAGTTTTGACCCGTAGGCCATCTCCACTCATATATGTCTAAACTGCCACTAATCTAAGCATACTATGCAAATTCGAGTGATTTTCGTCGGTATCGAGTCGAGAAAATCACCTGTTTTTGGGGGAAAAAATTGGTCGAGTAAATGAAATTAAATATGTGGCATGCCCAAAACTAGGATACCCTTCTTTTCGTACACTGTAAATTGATACACCATAATTTCCTAGTTTTCATTTATAACATGATGTAAAAAAATGTAGCTACGAACGTATTTAAGTTGAGAGATGGCAAACGATTCACGAAATTTTTACTCGAGCAGAAAAAAATTAACTTATGGAATTCATTGAAAAACTATTTTCCAACTTTCTTGAAGAAGTTTAAGAATCGTAGGGGAGAATAAATTTTTCCAGTAAGTTTTAGTAAAATTAGCTACATATCTATCATTCGTAGATAAGATTCCGTTGGATTTTATTGGCGAAAAAAATTAAACGAATATGAGAAATATATTGTTATTTCATGTTCTGAGAACGTTGAAGATCTTCTCAACTCGAACGAAAATGTTCAGCATTATAACCTGTGAGCGAATAATTTTCTATTAAATCGAGAACAACCTTATAATTTATATATTAACGAAATTTTCAGCGTACTGGAATTTGAAAAACAACTAAATTGCCGAATTATAGGTCCAATAGTCCATAGGTCTAGGGAATATAACCATTAAACACGTTATGTATATTCTTATGTGTTTCCATAAATTTTCTAACAACATCCGCCTCCGTACATTTACAAATATGGACAAAACGAACATTACTAAAAAAAAAAAATCAACTCACGATAATGAAAAACCATTTATAAAATTTTACACTCTTATAAGGTCTCATACCACGCCAAATATACGCAAACCGGTGGTATAATCGACGAATAGAGTCTAAACCCTATCATCATATACGCCAACACTGCAGCCTTCTCTGTACGTAGTACATCGCAAGTAGAATTTTTCCAAATTTTCCAAGAACTAATTTATAATACATATCCGATCGGATCGATACGAATTGATCTTCCATTCTCGTACTTCTCTATGTATACCTGCAGCATCCACCTTCGCGTTTTCACACCAACCATTTAAGTTACGTCGTCTATGATGCCGTTATCTAGGCTGGCAATTTTTTTTTCCTCTCATTTGCTCGTTTCTCTTCTTTACAAGTGTACCATATAAACCACAACCGCATTCACATAGGACGCGGGCACGCGTAAGTAGTACCGTCAACTCATCATGCATGTTCAGAATAACCTATAATATACCGAGAATCTATAACGGTAAAAAAAAAAAATAGTTGAAATTGATTTTCATTCTTTGAACAACTATCCATGCCTGTACGATTGCGAATAAATGTATCATTTTATTAAGTTAAAATTCGTGTTTCTCTTCATCTTGTTGCCTGTTGTATATAGTTGCTGGTCGCTTGTGCAATATTGATACAGTATTTACCACGTGCAAAAAATAAAGAATCTCGTTTTTAATCGTGTATACCGATTGTTTATTTTCCTTAACATCGATATTTTTCATCTTTCATCTATACCAAAGGTCATTTCGAAGGGCGAACTGCAACTTGCAACTTGGATGCTCGATATACATATTACATTTTGCGCGTATGTGTGCGTGTGTACTGTGTAGGTAATATACAACTGAAGATATATGTACATTTTTTTTTGTACACAGCTGCATATGCGCGATATTTTGCTTCTTTTTTTTTTAAATACATACTTATATACGTATGTAGGTGTAGTCGTATACCATTGCTTGTGTAGTTGCATATATGTAACTCGCAGCGCATATAGTACCGAAGACAGGGGGTATCATCAACAAGGGTTTTACATCTGCTTTCTCTGGCTCGAGTATACACCCTGCTATTTAAGTATGGTTTGTTAGTGCGAACCATTAACGGAAGTTCAACGTCACCGTTCAAGTACTTTACCGTTCTGTGTAAGACTATAAGACGTTTGAAAACTTGAGAAAAAAAAATGGGAAAAAAATGTTGTTGTATTAAAAACAACACGACAGAAAACCTCAAACTATAAGGAAAAATGTCGATATGGCGTAGATGCTGGAGAATGTAACTTACTGCGTTGTTTTTGTTGTTGTTGTTTTTTTTATTGTTTATTTTTCAAAAACCATCGTGCAAACAGTATCAAGTTCGCTGGTTATGAAAGTGTATACAAATACATGTTTACGGCAAAGATATTATCGCTTTTGTATGCATCGATAAAAATTTCACATGTATTCCGAATCAAGTTTTTTCACGTGCGTGTGATGAATATTATTGTTGAATTGCCGGCAATCGTTGCTGCATTGAAGGTATTTTTTACCAATAACACAGATAATATCTTCAATTTTTGAAATTTTGATATTATTTTGTTTTAAAAAATATTTCATCTGGGCTATCGTATCGATTAATTTTTTTAGTTGGAAGATTACAAAAACACGATGTATTAACTAACCAAGCGAGACTGTTCTTTGTTTTGTTCGGTTCGATGGATGGTTTGGAAAGCTTACATTTATCGTTCGATCACTTTGAAATTGTTTAGTTTGATTGTATTATCGGATTTTAGTTTCGTAGATATTTTGGTGTTTAAGTAAAACAAATTGATAACATTCCTCTCTCTATATCCCTCAAAAATAGGAATTACATATTATTTGATTGTATTTTGATACTTAATCGACGAAAAAAATGGTGTTTTAGGGCTGTAGAGGAGGTCATCGCTCCAAAAAATTTGCTTTAAAATGGATGCCTACAGGCTATCTCAGTTTTCAAAGCCCCATTTCAAGGTCATACTAAAGATCCGAAAAATCTGAAAAAATTTCACCACGATACCGAGAGTAACTTTTCACTCGATCATTTTGCGAACGTGGCTATTCCCCGCAGAGATAACAAAGTATAAAAAATTATCTAAATTTTATGAAGGACATTTTTTTATTCTATAATTTTTTTTGTAAGTCCCATAGTTTTCGAGTTAGACGTCGAAATGTAAAATTTCATTGTACTCGTCGATCAAAAATGGCCACTATTTTGAACTTCACGTGCGATTATTTTGCCAACATGATTATTTTGCACGTCTGGTAAGGCATTAAAAATGTTCTAAATTTTATGAAGAACATTTTTCGTTCTATAATTTTTTTTATAGGTCCAATATTTTTCGAATTATAGGCATAAATATAAAATTTCAGGTCACCTGTCAACCAAAGCGACTGCCATTTTTTAAGTTCGTCCAATTTTTATTTTGGTGGGTAACATGGCTTAAAATGTTCCGTAGAATATCCTCTTGAGAAAAAAATATGTCCCGGTAGATTGGGGAGGCTGCACTCCCCCCCCCCAATGCTGGGCTATATACAATATATACATAAGGTGTAAATGTAGTATGTAATCTTATAGAAGTACCGAATCCGTACTATATAGATGGATAATTAGTACTTTTCGACCGAAGGTTAATAATTTTTTTTTTCTGTTTGTTATAGGTATGTAAGCGGAGAAATATCACTTTTTCAACCTACAGATGAGTAAGAAATATGTTACTTTATGTATAAATTTTTTTATGATGAAACGTAGATATCTCATCACGCTAGTATAAGAGTGCTTCCAATAGAGAGTAAGTAGCACAGCCGGGTAAGAAGGGGTGAATGGGCCGTTGACTGGAACTTTCAAACTATGTAGTGGAAGTTTGGTAAAAATTTTGGCTTTCTACCTCGTCCCTACTCTTCGACATCACTCTAAATGTGTTCAAAATACGATCGCAGCTTATAAATGTATTTTCTACAATTCTCAACCAAATTTTTTCAAATTTTCAGGGATGATGGGCCATGTCAAGGGTCACTCCTAAAAAAATTTTCAAATTTCTTCGATCATCTTTTGATTACAAAACGCGTAACGGGCTTACCAACTTCCTAATTCCGAAATCATTGAAATTATTGCCATAATCAGCGAGAAATTTTCGGTTTTTACCTCTGACTCTAATTTGAGGATCCATGACTTCATCCCCTTTTGATCTACGGTCACAAACATTTATATGATGGGTTTTCAACTCAAAATCAAGTACCTCTGTGTGAGTTTGGTGAAAACTCAAAGCATGATTTTTTTTTCAATCCACTCTTATGTACTAATAATTCCGCTTTTAGAAAAAAAATGTCAAAAAATTGTTTTTTAATTTTTTGAACATTTTTTGAACTTTGAGTCAAATTTGCAAATTGAAAAAATTGAATTGTAAATCTGAAAATTTTACTATATTATTTAGAGGTCATATCGCAACTATTGCGACCTCACCTTTTGCGGATATCTAAAAAACAAAAAACGAAATTCGGCCCACCGCCTGTTCAGATATGCTGAAAGAGAATTGAGCCCGCGTGTCCACGAACGTTGGCCGCTGACTCTCGCGACGCAAAAGAAACATCACGCGGAACATCACGTTAGCGTATAACTCCTCGCCCTTTACAAACCCATTTTAAAGTGTTTCAATCGATTTTCGAAAAAAATACGTAATAAACTTTTTTATTGGAAATTTTACCAGCTACATTTTTTGATTTAACTTTTTTTCTCTATCGCATTTAGGAACAAAGTTATATTAGGCGAAGTTATTGGTAAAAAGCCTATTTATTGGGGCACTTATGGGAATATTGGAAGAGAAGCTCGAGTCCGATTTTTTCCAATTTTAGATATGTTCTACAATTTTGTAAAAAAAAATTTTATCCGTGAATTTTTCCGTCGGTCAGTCCTTTTTTGCGCTAATTTGACTGGACTAAAAATACATATTCAATCGTTTTCAAAAAAGTCGTTTTGCAAATAGAAAGCTACATATATCGCTCACAGTAGGGATTTTTATAGCGATATTTGCAAAGTACCATTTTTTCTTCTCTTTTACAAAATGAAATTTGTCTCATTCAGGTATCTTAATTTTAAGTGAATTTGTGAAAGTGGAAGTAATAATTATCAGCTTACCTTCGTATAGTACATATTTAAAATACTCAAACTATTTGATTTTTTTTTCGAGTATTTTTTATTACATTTATAAAGGTAGTATATAGGTATCTTGTACGCTTGAATTCGGTTGCACGTAAGTAGGTAGACTGGTAAAGGTGCTAGGTATACGAGAAAAAAATGTGTGAATTTTTAGGTCATTCATTATCAATCTGGAAACGTAAAATCATTGCTAGTTGCAAAATTACTGCACTATGCTATACCTTTACCTATATACATATAATAAATCGAAACACATATTATATTTTTGTGTGTAATAAAGACTTTGCTGATAATGAAAAACACGTTTTCAAATTGAAAATAACAAAACAAAACAAAAGACGTTAATATTATTGTCTACTTTGCGCATTTGTGTATACATATTATATACTTATATTTCATTTGTGTATACAAAAACATTACACCATCGATGTAATTTTCTCATTCCAGTGTCAAATTTAATTTCCTATCTAATCGTTGCTGTTTCTCATCATACAGTTAACATTGTTCTACTGAATAGTACGTATTTTGGTTTACCGCATGTTAGGTAAATTCGATTCGTTGTGTACGAATGCTTCTGCGGTTTATTTCCTTTTTACATAACAATCTGACGGATTTGTGAAATATAATCCTTAAAGTATGTAGGTAGGTATCTTCGCATGTGTAGCCGCACATTCAAGTATCGTCCTCTCGTTTCAACAACCAAGTTGCTCCATAGAGGTCTAGGTATAACATGTATGTAGTAGGTAAGGTACTTCATCTACCTACCAGTACTACACACAAGATGCACGGTTGCGCACGATCTAGACCAAAGAGACACATATTAAAAATTTTTCCTATCGACACAAAAGAGATACTATGCTGTTGGACATTTCAGTAACGCACATTAGTCACAGATACGGTACACAGATAATTCGCTCCAATCATGGAACAAGGTCTTTCCACCTAACATACTCGTTGTCTCTCTTCTTATTTACGAATTTTCCAGATTAGTTTTTCTCTCCTTTCACATGTGTATATATATATATATATATATGTGTGTGTGTGTGTGTGTAAGTGTAGACGTACGAGCAGTATACATTACGTACATTTACCGTATATGTATGTAGTGTACTTTGCTCTCCCTCTCCTCTCTTTTCTATCTTGTATTCGATATACCAGTAGGATAGAGCAGCAGGTTTGTCTTCGTGTACGGTGAACATCTCTGTAAAGTATTCGAACAACGGTTATCTATGTAATATACTGTGTAAGAGTATTGGTAGGTACGTATTGCAGTGCAGATGTACCTACCTAGATGTATATAGATACTGTGGTGGTTTTCTGTGGCAAAGTAGCCGTTACACCTTGAAATATCATACACATTATACTTACCGAGTATATATACTAATATGCTAGATTGATGAAATGTGCACAGATACTTCATGTCAATGACATCTACACTTGTGGCTGTATCGAAACGACCACGGTTTAGTATAGGCGCGTATTATATACGTATATATGTGTTGAAAATTTTTTCCATTCGTCAATTACTACGAATACATCTTCGTCGTCGCGTATCAAAAAGAACCGTATATATATGATAAATTCATCTCGACAAAAACAGTTCAGTTTACTTTTTTTTTGGCCTTCTACATACCACGAGCAGTTGTTGTACGCTGCGAATGGTGCCGGCGCGGCATGGTGGCGGTAGATGAAGAAAAAAAAATGGAAACCTGAACTGGCGTACAGATAATGATTTTTTAACACGAATGGACATTTTTGGTGATTGACGTGGACACTATACCGAATATACTGACGAGCGGTTATATGTATATAGATGTATGTGTGTAACTGGAAACCACGTACCGCAGATATTCGATTCTGTATTTTTTATTGTTTTTGCTTATTGACCGATTTATGTTTTCGGACAACTAGTTCGTGGTTTCTAGTTCTTGTACTCGTTATGTTGGGTGTATCTTGGTACACATTTCGTTTTACGCTTCGTGTTGGGAAATATTTTTTTTTTTTTTTTTTTTTGCTAGCCATCGTGTCAAACGTGTAAGGTAATCCGAGTATTATGATACGACCAACAGAATTTGTGAAGTTTCTATATCAGTACCTGAGTTAAATCAACGCAAAGCAGATAGATGAGTGTGATTTGTAAATTACGCAGTGTAATTTTTCGGCAACGATGTGACATTGATAAATCAGCCATCGTTTAATACGTTTCCTTCCGTAGCTGTACAGTGTACACCTTGTTACCATAGGTTAAATTCAACGGCCGGATGTCATCGTAGGACAATACAAAAATGTAATAACGCGTCAATCGATCGTAAATGAGCGACTGATGTTTTCAAAGCGGCACAGGGCACAGCCTGGTCCCAGCTGTAGATACGTATTTCACCTATTTGAACCCTGAATAACGATGTAATAGTCGTTATCAATTCATAAATTATATAAACAAATTAGCTTGGTGAAAATGAAAAAAAAAAAAAAAAAAAAAAACCGCTTCATTCTTCGAATAATAGAATAATGTAATCGAATCGATGGTTAAAAACCGAACACATTCGTTAAATGATAGAAATTCTTTTTGATCATTTATCGTCGTGTGTTGGAGGACAAATTTCCGGGTAGTGGTGGGCGAGGTTCAATAGCACCTATCCTATAATTATGAGCTTATGTAGCAATGAAAAATAAATTTGAGAGTAGACTTGGAAGTATGAGCATATGTACTTATTTCTCATATCACAAATGTACTGCTCCCAGGGTTGCGGTTTTCAAGCCCTGCGAAAGGTCAAAAGTTTGCAATTTCCATGAATTCCCCCCGAGAGTATTGATAGTTCAAAATGGTGCTACTCCCTACTCATAATATGCTAATCTGCTGTTATAAATGAGTTGCAATTCGCAAAAAAAAAGGATAAAATGTTAAAAAGTTTTGTTTTCCTTTCTAGCCTGATTCTCGATGTCATATTGTCAATGAAAACCAGACTTAATTGGGGGGAGAGGGGGTGTCAACAAAGTCCGTTTTGTGATCCTAGAAGACAAATTATTGCTATTTTTTGGGCATGTCAGATATTTATTTACTTTTTTGTTTTTTTTTCTGATATTAAAAGTCATTTGCTTAGCTCGATATAGACCAAAATCTATCAAATTTGGGAAACAAGCTGAGATTGGTGGCGGATTTGATATTCTCGAGTAGTGTTGACCTCGGGTCAAAATTCAGTTATGCCCAAATTTGGGAGAGGGGGTTCTGAGAAGCTAAAATCGAAAAATAATTTATTCTCGAGTCAATCGATAGATAATCTAAAGTTGTATAACATATTCAAAAATCAGCCTCCTAGATTAATTAGGAGGGGAGATAAGAGGGTTTTCCCACTTTTTGACCTTGAAAACGGGCTCTTCTCTCTCCCCTCTCACCAATCTCCCATCTAAATTGAGCTATGAATTTTAAATTTGGTGCGTACATTCAGTAGGGGTCCTAGATGTGCTTTTTAGGGATGTCGACTTTTCAGACATCTTGCACCCCCTTCCAGTTCAGAAATGTGGGTTTTTAGGCGGGCTTTCTTATGCTTTGAGTGTGTTGCTAACATAACTCCCCCTCCGAATTGACCTAAGAAGTTGAAATTTGGTACGTGTCCTTGATGTACTTTTTGGGGGTTTCAACTTTTCAGCCTCATTGCACCCCTTATAACATCAAAAATGTAGTTTTTTTGATCATTTTTTCTTATTTTTTGAGTTTGTTTCTTGCATAACCCCCTCCTGAATTGAGCTAAGAAATTTAAATTGGTGTTAATTTTTGTATAAAACTATTCCATAAATTTATTTGACTCGTTTACCTCACCCGGATCCGAGTCAAGTGGCCGTATATGCTCAAAATTCAATATTATATTCTTTTCTCCAAAGGGAGGGGGGAGATGGTCCGAAAAGTTTGAAATTTTCGCACAAAATAATTACAAAATAAGTGTATAATTATGTGAGAATTTTTTCAATTTGTTTTGAAAAATTTTTTTTGAGGGTGAGTGAGTTTAAAATTTTGAAAATGAAAAAAAAAACATTTTTTTGGTGGGAGGAGAGCCATAGCTAGAACTGTTTTTAAAAATTTAGTCATACCCTTGGGTACAGAGTATATTTTTTAGGGTGCTCAAAGGGAGTGCAACATGCTTAAAAATTTCTACTCATAAAAAACGGTGTTTTTTGTTGCATTTTTGCCATGTTTTGACCTTCAAAGATCAATACTTCGGTAAATACATATTAAAATTTTGTGCAATGTACGTAGAAGTACACAGATGATGGTTTTCGACTTCTGACTGTTGAACGGGTGTAATATCTCCTTCTTTGAAAAATTTCTAGGTGAGCTGGTGATAGTAAAGTCCTCCTAATGCATTGAAATTATCAGAAATCTGTTTTTCACTTCTAATGATTTTTTTTCAACACTAAGAAATTATTATTTTTCACGATATGAAGGCATAAATGTATATCTTGTTATTTTCAGCTCTTTTGGCAACTACCTATTTAGTATTAGCCTTTCCTATAAGCCTCTTTATTTATTTCTCGAATCAGTTGTATTTTATCTTGGTAAATAGAAGTACCTGCTTTCAGCAAAAGCACGCTAAAAGTTTTGAAAAAATACGAAATCTTTTATCGGGCAAACCAAAGTATGTTTTTTATTTTACACCAATCATATCAAACTACTCGATTTTCCGACGTAAAACAATCTATGTGCAAGTTATTATAGCTTTCAAACATAATGTAAGACTAAACACTACATTGATCGTGTTTTATTCCTTTTGGGTTGTAACCTTATCAAATCAACGATAACAAAAAACTTCTGATTGTATAGTATTAATTCATAAAAGTTAGATTTAAATTATGATATCGGAACGTAAAAATATCTTACACAAAAAAGAAACTCATTGTTGATAATACACATTTATGGTAAAAAACATGGAACATTATCGGTAGAATATTTTCAAACACGTTGTTTTGATGACGGAAGTTTTCAACTCAATGTTTATGATATGGTCGTTGCTTTTAGCCATATCCTATTCCTGCGTGATGTTTGAAATATGTGTACGCTGGATAATTTTGAAAATAAAATTTTCAACACTATTTGCCAAAATTACCTCGAAGACATAGACCGAATTATATAATACGTCTGTATGTAGGTTGTACGTAGCTACGTACTATGCTTCAACTAGGTACGCGAAAAATAGTCATAAAATTCGTGATACTTTCAAGGATTAAGCTGGAATTATTCTCGTAAACGACTGATACTTCCTCGTATACTTTTAATATTATGATTTATTATTTGTATCGATCATCGAATGATTTACGAGATATCGCGATCATATTCGTTTATTATCTGTGCATAATCTCTGCATATGGATGTACTAAGTACGAACGTGATTTAAATCATATACCTATAGATCTACCTGTGCATAAAAAAAAAAAACTGAAGAAAAAAAAAATTCCCTCGAAGTATCAGATAGATATTATTTAACCACCGAACTTCCATTTATTTTTCTAAATTCAACCATAACGATTTCACTGTACCTGAGAAAAGAAAAAATAATGGCCTTAACAAGGAAACCCCCAAACAACGTCGAAGAATACTTATCTATTTTCCTGGATATTCTCATGTAGGTACGCTGGTTGCTGATGGTAGTTTAATTAGGATAGCATGTATATATTTTTTTCATCGAAGTATTTCTACCTGCGCTGCACTGCGCTGCGTCTTTTTTTCCCGATACAAATTACGAGATCTTAGAGCCCAATTAACCAGCATCTTCGCGTGTAATGGTTAGAAGCGTTCGTAGAGAAAAAAAATATCAAGAAAGGCGTGTAACTACCAACACCGGTTCGCTTCGGTATTATAATTCTAGTCGAGTGGTGTGGTGTTTATACCTTACTGCTGCTATGCTATGGCTGTGTTTGTGTGTCTACTTTACCAGTACACGTTTATCGTGTTGTAGAAGTGTGTATAATATAGGGCAGCAGGTTACCTTTGGCCGCAATTATTACTTTAATATGCGGCAAACATATTTCAGAATGCAGTTCGATGCAAGTTCGACTGACCTACGATGAGTAGGCCCTACGTAGGTTTACGTAGCTACGTATACATACAATGTTTGCAGATTGTATTAGAAATTCTATCCTTATGTAAATGACGATGGTTGTGGAATTTTTATCGATTTAAAAGTAAATATATGTAGGGTTACGTAATTTATTTTTAAAAATTCGTAAAATTGGCTAAATTTCTGAATCACTCCCCTGCATCCAGCTGTACACGCAGTTCCTGTGAGCTAACATTTTTCAAAATTATACACTGCTTATACTTGAATATTTTTTCAATTTTTTTCGTCTTTTTTTTTTTTACAAATTAGTAATATTAAATTTGTGTAAGTACATACATGTAAAGTATTAAAACATCCATCCCACTCCTGATACGTATCCTTATTATAAGCCAAAGCTCGAGCGTGGATTGATTTAACTGAAAAACTGTGGTTTAAATTTTCCATACGAAAAACTACACCTACGCCTTTTTATCTTTACACAATTCACTCCAGCATCGAATGCAACTTACACAATACGATCTTTCTAACGAGGCGATAGCCGGTAGCATTTTAATTTAGAAAGACGAGAGCTCGTTTAATGGACATCCATCGAACGAATGTAACGCTTTTTAATTTGCAACAATGTACAAAGTATACGTATTAGTCTGCTCTTTGCTGGCTGCTCGTCGACAATACAAAAAGTAAAAAGAAAGAAAAAAACAAGACCATACGTATACCTACTACTCGTGTACTGTACATCGAGTAAAAAGAATGTTAAACAGCACCGAACAACAAGTAGCAGATCGGTATATCGATATGGCGAGCAGCAATTTAAACAATCATTGTATGTCATTATCCAAGATGGCGTCATCTTCATCATTGTCGGCGACGTTTACCGAGTACCCAACATATACGTGCATATCTTTAATCTTATAGCTTACAAAGGCTTCCAACGCCATCTCTTTCTGTACCCGTACCCTAGCTACGTAACGATAGTGTGTGTGTGTGTAAGGGGGAGGGGAGAGGGAGAGAATGTACGCAGAACGACAATTCACTTTATGTATCGCGTGCCCCTTGTCCATCTTTTTCTTTTTTTTCTTCTTCGTCTTCACTCTATATATCGACGTTCTTGACTCTTCTTTTTTAGAGGTAATACTCTCGACAATGCGATACAATTACGTTTTTTTTTCTTATTCTTTTTCTTGATCTTGTTCCATGCTTCACAAATTCTTACATCATTGGATCACGTTCTGTACTTATTTTTTAAATCGAGTTTTGCGCGGCTATCAAGTTTGATTAACGGTAATTTTCTTTGCTGACAAATTAGCTACAGCATCTCCTCAAAATTGCGCGTATAGACTCACGATGGCCGATTTCTAATAATCCTTCATCGTCGTATTGAATTTTCACTAGAGAGTATATTTTAGTAAATCGCCATTCGGTGATATTTAAAAATCAGTTTTTCAATCATCCAAAATATCTGCTGAAGAGAACCTCGCAAAAATATATACAATTACTCTTCTATACTGATGGAATCCGTATCATTTTACGAGGGAACGGTCAGAAATGGCTAACGCCAATTTGCACAAATGGTTGTCCATCGTGTAGTACTCCCAAGGCATCTACACACTCACCATATTCTTTTTGGCCGGGCATGGGACTAGTTTTCGCATAGCAGTGTTTGCCAACATCGAAAAAATGATGCTATAGAAACTTTATTACTTCGTATATTTTTTAACTGATTTAATGGCTGGGCAGGAAGCAGGGATTAATAAAATGAGTAAAAATGTCCATGTGAACAAGTTGCCTAACTTAAAATTTTCCGTGACAGTGATTTAAAATAATCAAAAATTCGTAGAATTATTTTTTGTGATTAGGTATTCTTGCGTAACTCTTCTAAGTGAGTAAAAATTGTCTTCTAGAAAAATTGCCTATTTTCAAAATTGAGGGGCTGCATGCATGAAAGTTTTACAAGTCCTAACTGATGAATTTTATTCCAGTTTTTCGGCTCTTTTCAAATCAAAATTAATATATTTTATTTTGATCCATTAGTAACATTGAATAAGAAGGGAATTAATCCGCGTTTCATGCAGTACCTTCAATTTTGATAATAGGCTTTGTTCACTTTGAAGAGTTGTGCAAGAATCCTTAATCACAAAAAATATTTCTACAAATTTTTGATTTTTTTAAATCACTGCCTCTTCAAATTTTGCGTTAAGCAGCCTGTTTATATGGTCATTTTCATCCATACCACCGGTCTCTTCATCCAACCGCTGTATAATTTTTTAACCTGATTGTCTATGTCATATTGTCAATGAAAACCAAGTTAATTATGATTTACCTACATACGGCGAATAAGGGTGAGAATATCAACGAAATCCGTTGTGGGGTCCTAGAAGACCATTACGACTACTTTTGGCTATGTCAGATATTTATTTATTTTTTTTCTAAAACTAAAAATCATTTTGCTCAGCTCGATGTCGATCAAAATGAATGAAATTTGGGAAATAGTCTTCGATTTGCGGCGGATTTGATATTCTCAAGTGAGTTTGACGTCGGATCAAAATTCAGTCATGTCCAAGTTTAGGAGAGGGAGTTCTGAGGGGCTAAAATTACAAAAATTGTTCCTTTTTAAGCTAATCGACAGGGAATCCAAAATTGTATAACATATCTAAAAGTCAGCCTACTAGGTTAATTAGGAGGGAAGGTATAAGGGTCCCTCCCTTTTTGACCGTGAAAAAAGGCTGTTCTACTCCTAACGGCCTTCCAAATTGAGCTAGGAATTTTAAATCTGATATGTAAATTTAGTAAAGGCCCTACACATGCCTTTTTTAAGGTCTTAACCTTTCAGCTTCGGATTTTGTTCGGTTTTTCTTATTTTTTTGATTTTTTTCCTCGCATAACTCCGTTCCAAATTAAGCTAGGAACTTAAAATTTGGAATTTAGGTTCCGTATAGGTCCTACATGCGCCTTTAAGTGCTGACGACTTTTTTTTAAAGTATAAAATAATCTGATTACTATATAGTTTGTTCAGTTTGGAAAGGGATCCGCTTAGATCATTCAACTTGTCTTTGGTAGTCAACTGTTTTCCAATTTGTCGTACTTAACCTACCAACAGTTGAGGTGCATTCGCACATGAAATCAGATCAGTCGTGAATATTTCGGAACTGATAATGATATCTTACTGCTGAATAATAATTATAAATGATGCATTTGAATTGAACTCTAAGAAATTGAATGAACAAATTTTCATAAAGAATATTGGAATCATTTCATGACTGCATGTTATGTGTAGATTTTGAAAGCACCTTTATTTTTAGCAGGTAACGTAAGGTGAACTGATGATTAGTTGGCTGCTATAAAGAAATTTGACGCTTTAAGCGGGTCCCTTCTCAAATTGAATAGATCGTTACGCAAAAACTAGTCCTATGCCGAGCAAAAAAAAAATACGGCACGTTTGTAGGCGTTTGGAATACTACGTGATGGGCAACCATTTGTGCAGATTTACGATGAACACTGCTGACCGTTCCGTCATTGGACTAGAAATTTTCAACCAAAAAGAACTTCCACTTATATTCACCTTGGCTTGTCATAGCCAGAGCCTAATGCCAATATCATACAAAAAAGAGAAAAAAAAACTGGCTCTACTCGAAAACGCACTTTTCACCGAGGAAGGTGAAAATTAATTACGATAAATGTAAACATCGAGCGTAACTACCTCTGACACGTTATGGTCCAATGGCATAGAGGTCACTTTTAACGTATCCGTTGAACTTTTACTATTCCAAAAAGGAAGCTACACTTGTACGCTTCGAGAATCCACTAAGGTATACACGACCATCATATGGCCTGCTTGTTTGTTCATAATGTGACCGCGAAGAAATTCGCCATTAATAAATAGCCATCTCTTGGCGATACAGTCTAAGTGTCTTTTCACAGCATTCAGATTCACGTCATCGTTGTCGTTTGAATCGTTTATTATAATTGTGAAAAAAAAAAAAAACACGCCTCTTGTATCGTCTGTTGCACGGGTTGGTACAAGTATTCAAGTCGGATGCATTACGCGGTACGTAATACGTACTGTACACGTACAGAGAGGTACATACATCTTCGTATATCTCTCATCTTTGGTGAATGTATCAAATGAGCTTAATCAATTTTGATTATCTTTAATTACGAGAGTTATTAATTTTTCTAATTAAACAAGTTTTACGATGTGCATTATGCGTGCGCTGTAATTGTTCGATTATGCTTACGTGTTCAGGAATTCCTGATGTTCGTACGAAGATGCAAATTTTGTTAAATGTAATGTGACGCGATGAAACGATTTCCGTATTTGGAATCTCTAAAGTAGATGAATGCATGAAACCTCCCTAAAAGTTCGTAGATGTTGTAACACTAAGTTTAATATTTTCTGCCTATGAATCTTATTAGTTTGTAATATGTACCTAAGAAATCTTTGATTAATGATGGTATTAATTTGATGAAGTATTTCGATTTTGTGAAGTACAAATTTCAACGAAATTGAAAACCGAACTAGGAGGAGCCAGAGGGGGGTTGTATCCTTGTATTCGAAGTGTCAAACTTGATACGTGGATGGTCAATTCATTATGATAACATAACATTGATACGTTATGTATAGTGATTGGAAAAGTAAACGTAAACATGATCAATGAACATGAAATGATTTCAAAGGAATACTTGTTTCGAGTTGATGAGCTTTTGACCTGTTGTCGATCGGAGTCGATCCCTGTCAGTTTTGATCGTCAACTTTTCACAAATGTGTGAATGAAGTACTCTTTTTACTTGTTGGTCGTTAATTCATTTTTCTAATCTTTATCTAGAGGTGGTCAAGAGAAGTAATGACGGTAACCCTTAACACACCTCTTTCCCTTTCTGCTTCCCCTCTCACAATGTAGTGGAATGAGAGGCGTTATCAATTTTTTCAAATTGAACTACGTGGCAATTTTTTATGAAAAAAAATAATGTTTAGGAGTAGAGAGGATTAATCAAAATTAGATGTTTTATAGTTTTTTATAACATCTTTCTTACAAAGTTTTGATGGTCAAAGTCGCCGCTGAAATTATTCATTGCATTCTTCCTTCTCCCACTCACAAGCAACGCCAAAATTTGAAAACGACAGAACCGATGCCTAATTTTCTTTCTATCGATCGTAGTCAAGGTACTATTACAATTTCGTGTCGTATAGTTGAATTAAAAAAAAAATTAAATTCTATGTTATCATGTCTATTAAGTCCACCATACACTTTTGCAATTAAATTGTATAATCTATATGGGTCTTGAATCAGTCCAGTATGCTTATGTGACTGTAGTAAAAACCTACGAATTGTGTAAAATAAATTTTAGCGTCCTGCTATTAGCTAAACTGACTACCTACGTAAACACTATGATGGTTCTTACGCGCGTGTCATGAAATATAATGAATATTTCACGTGGACGTCGTTTGTGCTATTCACGAATGTATTATGGGCGAATATGTAAATATCGCGAATTCGCGATGCAAATACTTCATTGAAACAAGTACGTATGTAATCACTGTGTTAGGAATACCGTAATGACCGAAACCACGACCAAGACCATGAATTCGATATTAGAAAAACAAATGAATCGGATTATTCTTATCGTTATCGTTATCGTTATCCGCGCTAATTTGTTCGCTATTCTGAAATATAGAATTTTACAATAGTGTTTTTTGGTGTAAAGAGAAGGATAAGGAGAACGTGACGTAGACCTAATGATTTGTCGCGTCGCGTTGCGTCGTTTGTGAGACTGATTGGCTTTGTCAGTGTAATATTGGACATAATATTGTTTTGTTCAAGTACTTGTAATATTCACCTAACCATGTTAATCATGTTGGATCGATCTCGAAAACGATTGTTTTCAATTTTTTTGAAAGTTGCAAAAAAATGTGTAAATTTTTACCTGACTTTACCTGTAAAGATGAAGTTTTTGCTTTTACTGTAGCTTTTGATTCATATGTGTGCCATACCATGACCTAAAGTTTTCTTTACCTAATTATTTGAAAAATTCAAAATGGAAGTTCAAAATCCCATTACTTATTTAGAAATTGCTACGAGAAGGTTACTCACACTTTCGTTCGATGGAAAATAATGAATGGCTGATCAACACCTGAATCTTCTTCTTTTAATCACTTTTGTCCAGTGCATATTTTAACGAAAATTTGAAACTGCTCAAGAACGTGTAGTTCAATGGCTTAAAAGCGCGAGGTAATGGAGATTTAAAGACAACTTCTTCAGAAGGATTTTTTTCTATGCAAAAATTTATTTACCCACAAAAAAATACATTAAAATTTGTCATTTTGTGCTCGAAAATACGCTAAAATACCCATTTTCCGATCCTTTACTATCAAATGTTTGTACTATATTTTTTTTGTTTTCAAAAAAGACATTCTTCTCTTCTCCCCCTCTCCTTCATCCTTCTATTCCCTCCGTAGCCTGACATTGTTGTGTCAATGGTTTAGTTTAGTTTAGTCTAGTTTAATTTTTTCGGTATTGTTTGAAAATTCCGAACAAAAATGTGAAACTGCACCTTAAAATAAGCCTTGCTTCTTTCTATTTTCATATTTTGTGGTTATAGTTTTAGGAAATTTTTATACAAACATACGCAATGTCTCTTTTCTATTGTTGAAAAAAAATTTTGATGATGCTAAGATCTGTGGAAATGGTAGCTACTGAGATATTATGTTTTCGTGCTTGAGGTGTTGTTAGAGGCTAGGCAGAAATACTCGAACTTATAAAAATGCATATGTTTTTCGTATCTTGAACAAAAAATATAATTAAAAAAAATTAGGAACGATGAAAAAGTATGATATTTTTGCATTTTTGAATGTCTTCCACCTACAAAAAAATTATGAATAGAATATGTCACATATTTGAGTCAACTTGATCTACTACATAGCGTAGGTATATTTCTTTTGTTATTCTAGATGCGAAATAATGTGTAGATATTTGTATTTGAAGTTTTAAACAATGTATTTTATGGTAGAGAAATTATCGAGAAA
Organism: Ferrisia virgata; assembly: GCA_900060175.1. Lineage (NCBI taxonomy): Eukaryota > Metazoa > Arthropoda > Insecta > Hemiptera > Pseudococcidae > Ferrisia > Ferrisia virgata. The sequence goes on along the minus strand of FIZR01027486.1, from coordinate 22,370 downwards.
ATTTTAAAAAATTTCCAGGGATGACCATTAATATGGTCTTTGGTTTTTAAAAATGAAAAAATGACAAGGAATGCGAAATTGTATTTTTTACCTGTTCCGAATATTTCAGAACATTTTTGAATGCCAGAAGTCAAATTCACTGAATTGTCGAAAGATTTCCCGCCAAATTATGGTAACGTCCAACTCCTTAAATGAAACATAGAAAGATTATTTTCTCGAATTTTGAGCGTAAAATGTTTGAAAATTGCTCGCAAACACCACTTTTATTGCAATTTTAATCATAATTTGGCGCCCCAAAAAAGTGGGCGCACAGTGGTTTAGATAAAATTTTAGCATCTCAAAAGTCGAAAAACTAACATAGCAATCGTGTAAATGAAACAGAAAATATATGTTTCTGCCCACTTTGAAGCTCAATTCGATCGCAGGCTTAAAATTCATTAAACTTGAAAACAGATGGCCTAAAAACCTACATTTTGATATCCTACATGGAATTTTTGGAAATTTTGAGTTTTGCCCCCCCCCCCCGCCTTTTCATTGAAAAGTGAAATTGGTTATGCGTCTAAATCATGTGCAATTTAAAATCAGACACCTTAAAACCTACATTTTGATATCCTTTTGAAATTTTGACCCCCAACCCCCACCTCCGCACATCACCCAACTCGTGCTAAAAAAAGGTTTTATTCTAAAAATTCTGGAAAATTTAAAATCAGAGTGTTTAAAAAGCTGTATTTTAACACTCCATGAAAATTTTCTAATTCCCGAATATGAGCCCCCTCCCTCCCTCCCTCCCTCCCCCACTATCAGTTCAGTTCCTATTCGTAACAATGTTATAAATGAAATCAGCATCTTTGATAATCCCTATACCCATACTTTCAAGTTATTCTTCTAAAAATCTCTTTTTTGAGACTCTAATGCGCGGCAAGGAAATCTCCCCTCCCCCCTTCATATGCCACTTTACTTATTAAATCCTTCAAATCAAGAAAAATCATTTATAGATCATCGACGCTGCTCAGGCAATAGTAAGAAATCTACGTACGCAGCATTTTTTCAAGTTGGTACCTTTGAACTACGAACAATTTTGCTGATTCTTCCAAGCCAGCGATTGAGGCGATATCCGCCGCCGGTGATCTTCGCTATCCCTAAGAGAATGACGATCGTTGAATTGTACAGTATTCTTGAGAAATGATCTTCATCCAGAGGAGTAAATTACACTGAAACAAGGAACTTCTAAACTTCCATCGTCGTCAAAAGAATACCATTTGCATTTCTGGCAATACGTAAAATGATTTGTAATTTCTACCTCTTATACAAGAACCTACCATCGTGTTACGACGACAATTCGCGCGAAGAATATTCACCTTGTCGCATCTTCTTCCTTCATCGTCACGGCGTCACGTCACATTAATTAACAGGAATTCCATATGCGTTCGTTTGAAAGCGACCGTCCGTCTCAGCGATTCTTGCACGCGTAATTTAGAGGAGAAAAAAAAAAACTTCTTTCGACTTTTCTAGTAGGCTGGCAAAATTAACCGACGAACGCTTGAACTTCTTTTGTTACCGGTGCTTATTATAACAATAAATTCGAACAATTGTTACGCGGCGCGCCGGTATTGTTCCATATAGAGACATTTTTTTTTTCGCTGTTAATTACGCCTGTATACTTGATCTTATAATGCCTACCTGTACCTACCTACCATATAGCGAGAAGTACTCTCGATACTTGTGTATAGTGTGTACCTAATGTACCTGTGTGTGTGTATGTTGAAAATTCTCTGTGTAATATAGTGTTTGTTCGAGCCGCTTGGCACAGCATGCGGCTATATACAAGGCGGTGTTATTTTCACATTTATAAGTAATGTTCGCACTTGACCAGATAAATTGGCCGACTTATTTATCATTTTATATATAGATATATACGTGTGTATGTATGCAGATGCACCAATGGTATTATGTAGTATTATCTGATGTTTTGATGGCTTAACAAAAGCCATTGGGAAATCAAGAAGATACTTCGTTATCTCGAATAAAATGTATGAGTTGGTTAGTATAGGTTACGTACGAATTCACCTCTCGTGTAGTACATATTTATAAGAGTTTTAAGTTATATAAGCCGAGTTAAAAATTAATAGCTATGTTGAGCGAGAAAAATAAAAAAACGTATTGGAAGAGCATTCGATTTTCTTCAACATTTACTACGTGATGGTAAATAGGGTAAAAGTTGAAAAGTAATTTTACTTTATCGTTTGATCGATGAACGCACCTTATAAATGTAGCAACGTGTTAAAAAGCTGAAGAATTTAATTAGGATTCGATTAGATGTGCTGGCAGAGAAAGAGAAGCGAAGACGAATATTTACGGCGAGACTAGACCGCTAATGAAATAGAAAAAAAAAAAATCATGTAATATACCGATTTCATTGAACATCCTAGTTATAGATAATAAGTAATTACGTTTCGGAACATATTAACGACATAGGCTGCACTACGAGTTGTTGGTAGGTAGTAGCCTAGGTACTATCGTAGTATATACATACCAAGTACACTTACCTCTACCGTACCTTTCCATCTACTTCATATACGTATAGGTACTTCATGTAACCCGCAATATTTGTGCGCACGATTCAGCGCAAACGATGGCCAAAGGTAATTATTCGGTCGAGTTATATAATGCGACAAACGGTGGTGATTTTCTATCGACCTCGAATCCTATCCTATGTTTTCGTCAATTAGAAAACAAAAATTCTAGCTTCGATTGGTCGTGTATGTAGATGTGCGTACGTGAAAGAGTAATAAGGCAATCCAACACTGTCATTTGGGCGATCACAGCCGGTCATTTTGTCTACATATGTATACTTTTTCGCTTTTGGACGCTCGCTGGTACACTCATAATATGTAGTATTAGCAGTTAGTGTAGATATGTATGTGTGTGTGTGTATAAATTTGACACGCACATAATCAAATCATTCGCGTTAATGATGTATGTTTTGTATGTATACCTATGTACCTATGTACCTATGTACGCATTCTTCGTCCATCTTTTGGCATGCTAGTCAGGAAATCAACTTTTATAGACATTAACCTCGATAGAGTAAAAAAAAAAAATGAAGAACTGATATGCGGTTTTTTGTAGCTAGGTACTGGTAGTAGGTACCTGGATTCTACACGCATGTATGTATATTCGTTATGAAATGAGAGGGAGGGAAGTATGTATACGTACGTCTCTGTGTACATGCTCATATGTATATGCAAGAAGATGAATATTATGTATAGGAAATTCCTACGAGAGTAGTTCAACATGGTCACGATTTATCGAAACTTTTAAGCTATGGAAATGATAATAATAACGGGTCAGCTACGTACAGACGAAGCGGTTTAGCCTTTCGCCTTATTTGTCCGACCAATGAATCACTTGCAAATAATATTTCAAGTGTTTGTTCGGTTGTGTTTCGCGGCCGGCTGCTGATGGATTCAAACTTGAAAAATATAGGTTGATCGAGTGTTTGTTCAGGTTGTGCACTCGAGTTTGTGTAAGGATTAAAAAGTGTTGCTCGGGTACAGGTATGCAAGATGCTGAAGTACGATGACCATGTTACTGGCGAAGAGCGTGAATTAACATCCAATCACGACGTCTAAAAAGTGACAAAACATCGAATATCAAAAATCATGTGTATAATTCGCCTATAACTGTACATGTCGATGAAACCTGTACGAATTTTTATCCATTTCGAGCGCTACGCAAAATTAAACAAATTTTTAATAATGTGCCGTAAAATCTAATCTGATAAATGTAACATTATTCCAATCGCACGTCTATACTCGTATAAAATTTTCTCGCCGAAAAAAAAAACGTCGAACCTTTACATTTGAATTTTGAAAAAAATAAAATCTTAATGTTGCGAATAGTGTGCAGAAATTAGTACGTCAAATGACACCCTGACTATTAAAAAATTGAATGGGTTGTCGATTAGTGAATGTCTTACTGAAAATTCCAAGAAAACTATACCTTAATCTGCTGAAATGGGTGTCATTAGACTAAGATAAAATTTTCGTCTGCTGAAGTTCATATCTGGCCATTCTAGAGCATCTTAGAAAATTCTGGAAAAATGAATTTTTTGCTGGAGACTGCAGTATTTCTGAAAAGTTTGATAAATCGAATCCCAAGCTCCAGGTTAGGCAATAAAAAAGTTTTTGTTAAGTAAATGTCTCAAGCCATTCGATTTATCAATTTCTCGAAATCCTGAAGAAAAAAAAATTTTCGAAGCCTCTAAAATGTCTGCAAAATAGGATAGATCGATTCGCTCGGTCAACATTAAATTTTCTCCGTTATAAGTTTGGTAGATGATATTTTGTAAAATATTTTATTTTTGCTATATTTGGTAGAAATGTTCTAACAGGCGCCAAAAATCCAAAAGTGAACCTCAGCAGTTGGAAATTTGGTTTTGGGGGTTTTTCATGTGTTCTTTCCATCTAGCGTGGTTTTGTTCTAATCGAAGCCGGACAGCTGAGAACGTTCCCTTGTTAGTTTGGAATTATGTTGAAACATATCGCAATCAGGGCTTCTAATACTACGAATAACTATTTAGTTTTGGAAGAAGCGTTCATCGCTGCGAAACCGGTTCTCAATGGCCTGGAAAGAAATTATGCGCCCAAAGAGCCAGACTTTTAGCGCCCCATTCCATATTTTTTTGTAATTTTTTGCGGGGGATTCCTTGGTTAAAAAATAATAAGAAATGCGCAATTAAATATTTTTTATTTTTTACTCATCCTGTAAATATTTTAGAACATTCTTGAACGTCAAAAATCAGTTTCACTAAATTTGCAAAGAATTCGTGTGAAATTGGAGTTAAGTTATACAATTTTATAAATGAGACGAGGAAAGATATTTTCTCCAATTTTGTGCGTAAAATGTTTGAAAATGGCTCAAGTACAACTTTCGTTGCAATTTTGACCATAGATGTACGCTCATAAAAGTGAGTGCTTGAGGAAAATATACCCAATTTCTCCCTTTTACGCTACTACTGTTTTTAAATAGGCAACGTTCATGACAGAAGTTGATGGAAATACTTTCATGCAGGTGAATGAACCGGTTCATTTGGGGGAAATTGGTCCGACTTTTTCGAAGATTCGCATCCTTTTTTTAAAATGATCAATACAAATCTGACAATGTGTATGGAAACTGTTGTAAATAAACCGGTTTCGTTATAGAAATTTTGACCGATTTTTTTTTGTTGAAAATTCGTATATTGCGTGTTTCAAGATGCTGAGTACAAATATGACAATGAGTGTAGAAACTGGTGTAAATGAACTGGTTTTCAGATAAACCGGTTTCATTATAGAAATTTTAATCAGTCTTTTGAAAATTCGCATATTGCCATTTTCAAGATGCTGAATGCAAATGTGACAATGAGTATGGAAATTGCTGAAAATGAACCGGGTTCAAAGTAAATTGATTTCATTTTAGTAATTTTGTCTAATTTTTTTGAAAATCCGAATAGGTACTACCATTTTCTTTTGATTTTCGTGAAAGTTTGTATTCTCTGATTTTTTGTGAAGCAGAGTACAAATTTCACCGTGAAAATTTCCGCAAGTAAACCGGTTTCACCGTAGAAATTTTGTTAATTTTTTTTGAAAATTCGTTTATGACTTTTTTTCCAAGTGCTGAATACGAATTTGATTATTAAAATTGGTGTTAATGAACCGAGTTTTGGATAAACCAGTTTTACTATGGAAATTTCTCCAATTTTCTTCAAAAATAATATACTGCCGGTTTTTTTGGTTGCTTAAATCTAAGCTGGTTTCTTTCAAAGAATTCTCAACAATTTTACTTCTGCTTATTAATTCTTTTTTGAACGCACGCCGTATTCTTTATAGTACATTCGAAAAATATGATTTCCGATTTTCAGAAAATCATAGAGTTTTTTTGAAAATCATCCAACTTTAAAAGCCCTTAGCAGCCGACTGCGCTCTCTTCCTTAACGAACCTTGGTAGAAGGCTAAAATTTTTATGCATACAGATTTTTATACTTATCCAATAAATTAGTGAATATACAGAATTTCATTAATTTCTGATCCACCCCAATGAATGTAGAATATTATTCGAATTAATTACCATTACGCTAAAACTTCAACTATTGTTTCAAACAATCGCGTCATTGCCACCATCATTACGTAACAACATTCTTTTAAAAAAATATCATGAAATTTGAAATCTTGAATTTTAATTCGATATGTGCATTAGATGATTACCATGCCACAAGGTTTTAACTAAATTCATTGCACATACATACGTATATATCGCATTCCTTGGCTGTAACGTAATATCCTACAGTTCAATGCAGTTTAAAAATTCTCAAATACTTGGGAAAATTCTTATTTTACTCGAATCTTCGAGAAATTCGCAGCAGTTGCAGTTAAAACTAGTCTACAATTAGCATTAATTTATTTAGTCGTTTAACGAGAATTATCAAATTAGTCAAGGACGTTCTGTAATGTAAATATAGTCGCATTAATATACGATATTTGCACAGCGATAATACGAATAGTAATTCGCCAACTCGAGATAACATATTATTTTATTACTTTCAGGTACTATCTTCAAAACAAACAACCGAACAACACCACCTTGTAACAGGTAAAGAAAAAATTCATACAATTTATTGATACTTAAAAACTTACATATTCACATATAGCCGATCGTAAAATCGCAAATGTGGAAAAAAATTTTGCATATGTAAAAAACTAGGTTATGAACTTATGCAACTACTAACAGCATCACCTATTTTTTTTAATTTCAATCGCTAATTAACGTTTCTGACCCGAACTCGAACATAACAAAGCGAAATGCATAATGATCTTACATAATTCATCTGCATACAGTATTTCAATTCTTTCACCAAAAAAAAAAAAAGAAAAGAAAGGAAAAAAGGACGTATTAAATATTCAACGCTACAAAATTCACACGGAACTTGTAAAACTGTTTCATTATAAATACATATCTAGTTCTCTAGCTTTGTGATATAAATACCTATTAAAATATACCTGTGCAATCCGATAGGGTAAAAGAAAACTCGATGGTGAACCATTTTCATTGTAAAAAAACATTTTCAAATTCGCAAAGCTACCTTTTTAAAAAAGTAATATTTCACGGTCTTGAAAATCTTCCTTGAATTGTTGGAAAAATGGACGAGCTTCAGTATACAAAATTGCAGCCTTTGAAAATAATTAACTCGTAAAATTATTTCATTCGATCTAAGATAACAATACTGTAAATAAATTTATACCTTTTTTTCGGTTCAGTTCACTAAAGGACACCCGGTATACTTGGCGTGGTACAAGTAGTTACCCGAATCAACCTACAATTCCTAATTATGACAACTTATAGCGGCGTATGTACGAGTATGTGTATTTTATTATGACGGTGGAACCTTACATAACGTGGGTGTGGTATTGTACGCGAATGCTGTGTGTATTGTATGGAGTAAAATGCAAAATAGAATAGTATGAGTATGAATAGACGTATGTGCTATTTTCAAGGTTTCTTTCATATTTAGTTTGTTTCGTTTCGTACATAAACATACATGTTAAGTTTTGTTTTATTCTACAATGGATACGGTGCTGACATGTTAGCAGGGGCGTGCTACTCTAAAAATTTAAGTGCCGTGATACGGCGGAGACTCGCTTTGAGATAATAGCATTGAATGAAAGGGTATTGGCGGATAAGATAAGAAATAAGAAAATTATTTTTATCAGTATGAACAAAATTACACCATACCCTTTTAAAATAGTCTCCCATGGCCTCTCTAGCATATTTTTGACAGTGTTGCAACCTTCTGGAGTATCCAAAAAAAAATTATTTTGAAGTACCGTTGAGTTGCCTCGTCGAATTTTATACTTCCACTTTTTTTGAGATAACTTCTTGCCTCCTTGAAAGTACTTTTGTTGTAGGATTTTGTCAGAAGTCGTGAGATATCAAATAAAATAAATACATAACTTTCGTAATCATTGTAGAACAAAGTTTTATCAAAAAACTATCAAAAATAAGAAAAAAATGTGCATTTGAATTCGTCTGTCACCACCATTTAGAATAAATCTGCTTTTGAAACGGATAAAATGGCTCCAACGCATTTCTAGCTTATTCGGCAATCACTCAGACACTAGAAAATTGACTTGCTAACGTCGAAACTTCAATTTCAGCAACAGTGATTACAATATTTGTGGATAGATAGCCTTCCACGGTATGATTCATTTTCAACAGCCTTACATTGCCTTTTTAAGGCACTATTCAGTATTCTTGTATCTGGACAACACCCTTGACATGATATTCAAAAGTGTTCTGAACTTTCTGAATAGTTTTGACTAAATTACACTTGAGTTTTTATCGAGTAAAGCTCATCAAATTCATTTCATGACTTGAAAAAAACTGAAAATGCGAGGCACCTCTTGAATTCCACTCAGTTTTATGTGTGTTTTAACATAAATGACAAAACCTACTGATCTGAAAAAAACATTGGCGTATCTGTTACTTTTCTACAATTGTTGATGAATTAAAAAATAAGGCGGGATACTTTTTGAACACGCCTCGTATTATTAGAAAAAAATTTTCGACCAAAAGCCACTATTTTAAGAGCAAAAAGAATTGTGAAAAAATGTTTTTTGAGTTTTCCCAGTAAGTGTTCGTCCATTTTTGAAATTTGTTGAAAGTTATCGAAAATTGGGAAAAAAGTAGGCAAAAGTTCGTGAAAAATGCACAAAATTTATCAAAATTTATAAAAAAATTTTGAACAATGCCAGGAAATTGACCAAAAGTATAAAAAAAAATTATTAAAAATCATAGCAAATTAGAAAAAAAAATTGAAAAAAGTGGGTTAAAAGTGCAGAAAATTGAACAAGAATTACAAAAAAATATTGAAAAATATATGAAAATTTATTTACAGTATGCAAAATATCGTTGAAATTCATCGATAATTTATCAAAAACCGCCATAAAATGTTGGTGAAATCGGGTAAAATTTGACTAAAATGGGTATAAAATGCAGAAAATTGATCAAAAATCACGAAGATACACTAGAAAATAAGTAAAAATTTACCGAAAATGGAATCTCTCATTTAAGCCAGTCCTGGTTGGGCTACTACATTGACAGGTTAATGTACTCTTATACTGAGAACCAAGAAGACTAAAAAATCGTCGAAGTCGTGGATAATTCATCAAAAATCACGAAAAAATGTTGAAAATTCGGTGAAAATTTACCTAAAATTTGAAAGAAATTAGTTAAAAATCATTGAAAATTGAGTAAGAATTTGACAGAAACTGGTTATAAATGCATAAAATTGATCAAAAATCACCAAAAAGGTGGTTAAAAAATTATTCAAAATTAAGGTGAAAAAAATCATCAAAAATTGAGTGAGAAACAGACAGATTTTATTATCTTTGATCGATGTTCTGCATTTTTTACGGATTTCTGTCGATTATTTACTCAATTTTCAACGTTTTTTCTCATATTTTAGATCAATTTCCACTTATTTTCAACAATTTTTCATGATTTTTGATCAAATTTCTACACTTTTAACGGTTTTTTTTTTTTAAATATTTTGTACAACTTTCATCTTTTTTTCCACATTTTTTCGTAACTTTTGATCAATTTTCTACATTTGTAACGATTTTTAAAAACTTTTTGCGTTATTTTCTTGTATTTTTCAACATTTTCTCGTAATTTTTGATCAATATTCTCTACTTTAAAGGATGTTTTTAATATTTTTATACAATTTTCATGTATTTTTCAACTGTTTTTCGTAATTTTCGATAAATTTTCTGTATTTTTCACACATTTTAGTCAGTTTTTTACGGCCTTTTCGATGATTTATAACGTTGTTTTCGCCATATTTTGGTCAATTTTTGATGATTTTAAGTTACTTTCATATTTTAGGTCAATTGTAACATACTTTTCAATATTTTTTCGTGTTTTTTTGATCATTTTTCTGCACTTAATACCCATTTTTGTCAAATTTTTTCTCCCATTATTTAATAATTTTTAACAATTTTGTTTCAATTTTCATTCATTTTTCAACTTTATTTTAATAATGTTGAAAAATATGTGAAAATTGACCTAGAGTATGAATAATCGACGAAAATCATCGAGACAATGCAAAAAAAAAAAAAATGCAGACATTGATCGAAAATGACGTAATTTTCGTAATTATTGATTAATAAGCATAAAATTGAAAAATGATTTTTTTTTCGACATGAGAAGGAGCAGAGATGAAATTTATATTAAAATCACGGATCGAATTTTGATCATCCACAGTACTATCAACAAATTCAAATAAAGAATGGGGGTGTTTTAAGAATAAAGGGCGCATTTAATCGAGTTGGCACAGGGTCACCAAATAACTGAGCACGCCTCTATATATTAGGTTAGAAAATATTACTAAAATAATATTTATTCAAAATATTAATAAAAAAAAAATTAATAAATTTTCGAGATGAAGGATTTGTATGTACAAATATTTCAAAATACTCTCGCTGAATGAAGTAACGCATTCGCAACTTATTTCAGTCGATATAGCTATTCTGCGATCATTTCTCGTTCGTGCTTTCTCATTTTTCAAAAGTTTATGATCATATAGCGAACAGATCAGTTAAAAGAACAGAGGTTCGGCTCCACTAGCTGGCTACATTACATGCGTATTTGTAACGTCTCCGTCTGTGAATCGTTTATGTCTTCTTTATGGGAACTACTTACACTCGTGTATCTGAATCGATGTATGGAGATTGTTTGTAAAGAACTAAAGATTATACTAGAATACTAATGCAGGGAGAAAAATATCGGAAATACGAAAATATACATATGTGTGTATATATACACGTACAGATGAAAGTACGGTTATTTTTGGCCGTTATGCGTTTGGCATTGAAAATGATGACGACGAACGGCTACGATTACGACGGCGACGTCGCGTCATAGTCACGACGAGCGGCACGCGGCGCGCCATAGTTTTTACTCGCTGCACCGCTGCAGCATCATGTGCGCTTCGATGCTCCTCCGGTGCATGTGACATGAAAGAAAATATAGTGTTTCTTACGGTTACGTAATTCGAACCGTAGTCATCCTCAGTTTTGTAGTGCTGTTTGTTTCCCAGTTTGTGCGATGGCAAAAGTAAATAACTATAATTTAATATATATTTTTACAAGATCCGAGTCAAGTTTCGGTTCTTTGCTTACATAATATCGACGAAGAAAATACCAACGATGCGACGATGAGAAGCCCGCAAACATTCGAGAATCGACGTTTAATTGCTAAATTATCGGGTAATTCGTGATTAAACGATTTTGTCGGAAATTTAATTTTCCTATTGGTACGTATCTGGGAAACGCGAAGCAAAACGTTAATTAACTTTTGACTAAATCGGTTTGTTTTCTGTGAACATTGCGTGATCGAGATGATTTGACGATGAAGTCGGAACTTACCAGGGTTCAGAGATCCTTTCTATAGTCGTACTCTTGAGTAAGAGCTGACGAATGGACAACTTAATTAGAGTCTGTATAGGAATGCAGGTAGATAGAGATGTAAAAAAAAGGTCGTGCAGATGTTCATTACAGGTTTCATTACCGCTTATTTACGTTCTTATTTTCCGTACGATGTTTTGTTGTGTAAAAGGTAATATAATACATGTTGAGTGTGGCTGCCTGGCAATGGCCCTGTCTGGTATTAGGTACAAAGCAATACTACAATTCTACATTATTTTTCAAAATAAATAAGTCTGATATTCGTTTCCGAAATATGCTCGACATAAATTCTAACGTTACGCATTTTTAATATTTATTGATTTATCCATCGTGTTAAGGTGTAGAAAGATATTACCTTACACTTTTGATCTATCCGTGCAAACTTGTTCTAGATGCTCGATACGAAGGTCGTGGTGCGAATTTAAAAATTGTCATTCTTTCAAGAACATACATATATATGTATATATACATGTACTTGATATGGCTTTACGCCGGCGGTAATACGGTGCTCGGTTCATTGTACCTTATTCTGAGGTGTGATAGAGAAATAGTATAGAGAAGTGAAAGATACGCGTGTTCGTATGTACCTCATGTACGACTAAATAAGTAAACGTATGGTACTTGAAAAGGATTATATTCGTATACGTGCATATATTTGAAATCTTGAAATCAACTAATATTAAGATGCGTCAAATCAACCGCAAAAGCATGGGTAGAGGTACCTCTACCTACACAGTACACATCTAATAAACCGGTTAATTTTGAATGAGATTTTCTGCCATCCATCGTCGCATCGTCGTATCGTCGTGTCTTCATCGTCGATATGTAGTATGTGTAGATGTACTGGGTCGCTCTATGGCCGAAGGGCGAAGCCCCCAAAACATACGCGTATAGTTGCATACTCGCGAGTATAATTATCGCGTACCTACCTGTGTCGTAAAGTAGGTATAAAGAAAAAAAAACGTTTCTCGAAGACGAAATAGGTATAAAAAAAATCTTCGGTGAATGAATTATCGAGTCTGGAAGAATCGTCACAAACGTCAGTATTCAAGGTAGATATGTAGATTTAGATACCGAACGAAGCAAGGCGCAATTAACCAATTGGTATATTTTATTTACGTAAGGTAAAAAAAAGTTCACACGATATGAAAATTAGTACATTTTTTTCCCGTCAATTTTACCTACTTACTTTAAAACAACTACCTTTATACGTATAGTTAGTTAGAAAAAAAAAATTGTAAAAACTTGTTATTTGCAACGGTACGGGTGACATTGTGGTGATAAATTTAAAAAGAAAAAAAAATGAAAGAAGATGCTGGCGGCCGTCTAAATTGCACGTTGTTAAAATTTTGACTACATGATGCCTGGTATAACTAGTTTCCATATTCGGAGAACGCCTGCCAACCGGGTTAACTCTTTGAGATGAAAAAAAATGTATGTAGAAAAAAGAGGAAATGACGCGTTGATCTTGCACATCTTTATTTCGGTGATAAGTATAAAAAGTGGTAAAATAATACCCATGAATAATGTACGTATAAATACGAGATAATTTAAACTCGAAGTAACATTGTTGAGTTCAAATTGCGTAATCATATTGTTGGAAAGAGGTTTTTTTTGTGCGTATTTGCATCATATAACATTGTTTTGCTCGTAAAAATTGCCCATCTCAAAAATTTATCCGCCATTTATTAATTTACCAAAAAAAAATTCGAGATGAAAAAAAAAACGAAAAAGGCCTGCCAAATTTATTGTCAATGAAAACTAGGCTGTTACAGTTTATTGACCAACGGTGGATGGAGGGGGAGGGGGATAACCAACAAAATCCGTCCATTACGACGATCTTTGGCCATATCACATATTTATTTTCTTCTCTCGAAAATAAAATAATTTACTCGAGTTTACAATGCAGATAGGGGTAGAAAGTTGCTAAATTTCAAGTATATGTATTCTGTTCGTGATTCTGAACAACTTTGATCCTATCGAGTACGGTCGTATGTGGGTATTTTTGACTGACAATTTCTGAAATAGGGGGCAGGTGAGGGGTCTGAGCGAAAATTTATTCCTGATACTTTCAGCCCTAAATTTTATTTAAAAAATGCCAACTAGATTTTTAGGAAGGATTGAAGGAATGAAGGGAGAAGAGCATATTTCAAATGTGAGGAGATTCATTCGATAATTTTTTCGAAATCAATGAGGGAAGGGGTTCCAACAGGTACGGCTAAAATAGGAGAATTGACCTCGTTCTCAGAATTTCGTAATTCTCGATTTTGTGCTGGATTTTTTGCAATGCAAAATCTATTCATCCATTTGTAGCATCGAAATTATCTGATTCACATCGATTCCAGATGGATTTTGAATTATGTCAAATTTTTCATATAATTACGTTAATGTTAGCAAGCCGGGAATATGAGTATCTTTAAAAAAAATTATATTCCACCCCCCCTCTCCACCATATCTAGATCCTTTGCACGATGATTTCTGGTGAATTTTGAACTTTTGATTTTTGCGATGATTTTTCTGTCTGATTTTCGTGAAATATTATAATTATGTGGATTGAAAAATCTAATTAGTGGTAGGCGTAGAGAATGATCTTACAATGCAAAATTCAGTCCGTCAAAGGCCACGTATAGAATCTCACTAAATTTAAATACGAGATTCATATACAAGAAATAAACCACTACTCGCTTTCTTGCTTTGCTAGGGCTGCTAAATTTCAACTACTTAGCTCAATTTGGAGGGGAATTATGCGAGGAACACACTAAAAAAATAAGAAAAATCAACCAAAAAACTACATTTTCAAGATTTTGAGGGGATACAATCAGGTTGAAAAGTTGTAACCCTCAAAACGCACATCTAGGATTTATACAAAATATACATACCGAATTTCGACTTTCTGACACAATTTGGAGAGAAGTTATGCGAGGAATAAATTCAAAATACAAAAAAAATCCATGCAATAGGGACATTTCAAATTTCAACTTCTTAGCTCAATTTGGGGAGGTGATAGGCGAGGAATAGCCCTTTTTCCGAGCCAAAAAGTATAAAAATCCTCAAATCTCCCCTCCTTATTGACCTAGGAATCTGACTATTAGACATGTTATGCAACTTTGAATTATCTATCGATTGGTCTAAAAAGGAACACTTTTTACGATTTTAGCCCTTCAGCACCTCTTCCTCCAAATTTGAGTATAACTGAATTTTGACCCGAGGCCAACCTTACTCCAGAATATCAAATACGCCGCTAAACTAAGCGTATGTCTCAAATTTGATCGATTTTGGTCGGTATCAAACTGAGTAAATAAATTTTAGTTTCGGGGTGAAAAAAAAATTACATGTCTGAGGTTTCCATAAATGGCTGTAATGGTCTTCTAGGACCCCAAAACTGATTTTTGATCCCCCCCCCCCATCATCCGCTATAAGTCGATAGAATGTAAATAGCCTTGTTTTCATTGACAATATGACATAGAAAGTTAGGATAAAAATTAGATTTAGAAAATTTAAGTAAAATGAACGAGAAAAGTATTTAGGTAGAAGTAATAGTTATTTACTCATGTAGTTTATTGGGTACTCATGAACACTTTCCTTGTATCTATTACTTAATTTTTTCGTGTTTTTAAAAATTTACTAATCACCGAACTATGATATGTGAGTTTTCTAATGTGCTGCTTTCATTTATGGTGGTTTCGTTTGATTTTAAGTTGATTTTGTTTTAAAAAATTTTGAAATACATTAATTTTTTCCGGATTTGTTGCAATTTTTGCTATGGCCTACCACTTAAAATGCAAACAATAAGTATTCTGGAGTAAGTGCTCGCTAACACTCATATTTTGAAAAAAAAACGCATCTTTTTTCGTTTTTGAGTTGGATAAGTTTAAAATTTTCTTCGGTTCGTTTCCACCCATCTATTGGCTGAATTTATTTGTAATTCTGATGTATAGCGTCTTCCATCACCTGTGCATTGATATTAATTTCAATTTCTTAGCATGAAAATTTACCTTTGTGACGATTTTTCTAAATAGTGGTACGATTTTTTTATTTAGATGGAGAGGGAGTTGAGTTAAAATATAATTCTTGCTTCAAATTGAAAAACGTGACCCAATTCGCGATTTCTCTGGAATTAGAGGGCTGTGCAGGTGATGAGAATAAACTGCATTTGGTGGATTCGTAGTCTCCTTTAGTCGATAGATTATTATTCGTACATATTTAAGGCTTCACTATTTTGACGAATTTAACGACCTCAGTGATGGAGCACGTCACAGAATCATATCACGAGAAACGATAGTTTTCTGTTTTTATTTTTTGTTGAATATTCGAAATTTAACTCATATAAAATCAAACTAGCATTGAATATAAAATCACTCCACCGACGAGTAAATAATACAGAACCGCACCGTAGACAATTTTCCTATCTTTGAATCGTTTACGCTTCTCTCATCAGACTAGCAAAAATAATCAAAAAACAATTGAGAAACTTTCGAGTATGCTTCCTACGTTAAATCCGACCAAGAGAATCCGATCATTGCCTAATTACGTCGATGAATCCAGATAAGAATGCGGATAACAATGAGAAAATTATAACGTTTCACAATCGTAATAACAATTCTATCTCATGGGGGCAAGTCGAACAACAGCAACACAATGCATCGCGAATAAATAAAAAAGCTTTCATGACCGTAAGATATTATTCGGACGCGACTCGTCCCAGTATATATATATAATATTTATATTCAAAATCACGAATTATTACTACTACTAAGGCTAATTTATCTTCAGAAAATAAATCTCTTTGTAATGAAAATGGCACAAACGTCTACGAGCAGGTTGCTCGTAGTTACATACTCTGTAGTTTGTCCATTGACAGTAATTCCATATTATAAACATTATATAACCACCGCTAATACGCACGTATTATTTCAAATTCAAAGGAATCAAAATAATGATAACGAAGGCGGCAGTATAGGCAGCCATTAGGTCATGCAGAGGCGTCTATTAATCGTCAACTGTTTGTGCTTGTTGGTCGCATCCATTTGATAGGTAAAAACGAAAAAATTCATCTGACCGGATTTGTTTAACGCAAATTAATAGCTTACCAGGTATGCAACACACAAACATGGATACCTACGTCGCGTCGTTTCGATAAAACTGTCGTATTTCTAAAAATAAAATTAATGTAAGGCTATTAAACGTACGCAAAAGACTATCAATCATATAGCCTTAGTCTATAATGCATTAGTTCGAAAGCTGATCAATCGTTACGGTATCGCTATTTTTGGCTAATCCGCTTATTACATGCAAGTTAAGTACGTCCCAAGCTTTTTAGTAATTTTGCGTAATTTTACGCTTCAACTTTCACTTTATTTTAAATTGTAAAATTCGTAGCGACGAGCTAAAAGTGACATTGTACATATAAAGTATTCCAATAGTGCAAACACGATAACCTCTTTTTTTGGTTTTATTTGATTTAGTGTCGGCGATTGGTAAAGATACTTGAAATGAATAAATTGACCATCTAGATAGGTAGATAGATAGAGAACATATCGAACTACAATTATGATAAAAATTACATTTCGCGTATTCAATAACCGTAACAAAAGGTTACCTTTCTCAGACATCATTATCTTTAACGCCAATCCACGTCCTTCTATCATCTTGAAAGAAATGAAAAAAGTATATATATATATATGTACTCGTAAAACAACAAAACAAAAAAAAAATCATCGTAAAAATTATACTATCCTTCTCACAACTACCTATCGGTCATCAACACCTATTAACGCAAATCGCAATTGATGTAAATAGAAAGAGGAAGAAAAAAATACCAATATTTGCGGTTTACTAAACCTCGTTCTCGAACGACACCTTTAATAATCGTGGAATGCAGTCATGTATGATTTGCTTATTTATAAAATGGAGGAAAAAAAACTAACACTGGGCGAACGATCGTATGTAACTTCCGGTCGAGAAAATATATAGAAGCTGATAAACGTTATATCACTGAATTTCAAAAGAGGTGAGTTCTATCGCAAAAGTGGGTCAATCGAACCGGTCATCGAATGTCAAGAGTTTATGAATCATCAACATTCACCTCACTAACTCTTCTATCGGAAGCAAGTTAAAGCCTAGTAGGAGAGAGGAATTCTTCCTCCATATTTTTCGTCATTCATTAAATACCGTCTTACCGCGTCAAAACAAACTATGTATATGCGAAACTTTTTTAAAAAGTCACGTTGCGCTAGCTGTGTTAGCCTACTGAGGA
The DNA here is from genome assembly GCA_900060175.1 of Ferrisia virgata. NCBI lineage: Eukaryota > Metazoa > Arthropoda > Insecta > Hemiptera > Pseudococcidae > Ferrisia > Ferrisia virgata. Next base: position 4,613 of record FIZR01027486.1, on the reverse strand, counting down.
CAACAAAAAATCTTCGTTTTGATTGCTGATAGCTTCTTCGGTGTTGGGAGGTCTAATTCAATATAAGCACGGGAATGTATCACACGTCCTACAAAATTCCCCTATGCTCGGCTGTAATTGAAACATTTGTACCGATTGAAGTTGTAGTCTAAAAATCGGACCTTGGTATTGTTTGGAAATCTTCATGGTTGTGTTTGAAAAACACTATAACTATTTGAGAGCTTTTTGTTCTGATGGGCATCATTGCTCAGTTTTAAGCCTGATTTTCTCTGTCGTACTGTCAATGAAAACCAGGCTATTCGGTCTGTCGACCTACGGCGGATGAGAGGGGGGAGGGGGGAAATATCACCAAAATCAATTATGAGGTCTTTAGAATACCATTACGACTATTTTTGGCTATGTCACATATTTATGTTTATTTCTTTTTTCCCGCCGAAACTAAAAATCATTTGCTCAGCTCAATACCGAACAAAATCGATAAAATTTAGGAAATAAGCTTCGATTAGCGGTGATTTTATATTCTGGAGTGGGGATGACCTCTGGTTAAAATTCAGTTGTGCCTAAATTTGGGGAAAGCCGTGCTGAGGGTCTAAGATCACAAAAATTGTTCCCTAGGTCAATTAGGAGAAGAGATAAGAGGGATTTTCCCCTTTTTTACCTTGGAAAAGGGCTGTGGAAAAAGGCTATTCCCTTCCCATCTCCCCTCTTGACTGAGGTAGGAAGTTGAAATTTTGGTGCGTGTAGACTTAGGAGGGACCATAGATGTACCTTTTGTGTGGGGGGGGGGTGTCACGACTTCTTAGCCTTATTGCACCTGACTCAGCCCACGCCCGTTCTGCACCATAAATGTATAGCTTTTTGTCGGTTTTTCTTATTTTTTGAGTTTGTTTCTCCCATAATTCACCTCCAAATTACACTAGAAAATTGAAATTTACAGTCCTAGATGTGTCTGTTAGCGGTATTGACGTTATAGCTCCTGTGCACCATCTCCTACCCATATAATTATAATATTTTACAAATATCAGGATCCCCTCTTCCCGTGAAACCGAAAATACACAGGCTAATAACAACGAAGAATCTATCTGCGAGCTCGTGAAAATATTAATTTTGATCGATGGGTACCGCATCATTAACGCCGAATTCGTAAAAAAAAAATCCATCAGCCAGACGTAGAAAAAGTTGTAAAAATTTCTACAATCTCGTCTTAATAATTAGAGATCAAAAGTCAAGAAAAAAAAAAGTAATTTCAATGTAGTGTTGGTATAGGCGAATCGAAAAAGTCGAAAAATTAGTATCTCCGTATGTATAAGTTACACATACGTACAATGTCGAAAACACTGTGTAGAAAGTCAAGAAACCGTATAATCTTCGGTGTGAAATGTGTTGATCGAAGGAAGACCAGACTGCTGATGTGTGCACCGAGCGAGGCAAAAATATATAAAAGAAGCCATTTTAAAAAATATATACCATATATTTTAATGGGATTATCTCGCACTCGCGCATTTCACATGCTCAAAGAATCTGCTACTTCTGGTTTTCATCGTTGCTGTGTTTTTTTTTTCTCTCTTAATCATTATTTTCATATACGTACGAATATACTATACCACTAACTCTCTATAGACGTATCCAGTATACATACCTACGTATAGACAGCTGGCTCCTAATGACCTAGAAAAATTGCTAGATGTTGTGTAGTTTCAGTTTCGTACGCGAATGCAATGATTTCGGTTCAAATATTTTAATTATAATTGCGAAAAATTTTTTTTACCGCGATTAGGGAACAGTACGTACAGTATTTTGTGTGTTGAGATAGTTAATTAAAAAAGAAAAAAAAAATAAGAATATTTTGTAATCAACGACGACGACGACGAAAATTTATGTGTATTGTGATTGATGATTATAACTTAATTATGACGCTCGGTATTTCATAACGTGTAATTCGACCGTTGGAATGTTTCAATTTCAAATGGTACGAGTGTATGAACCAAAAGGTGATTAACGAAGTGAATTATCGAGTTTTACCTTAAAAGTCCTCACGAGTGTATGTTGATTGTTTATGTTGTTTCAGCTTCTCTTGTGTGAACGTGGTCTCTGGTGTAAAAGAATAATACGTATACAAAATTTTGAAGCAAATTAATCATTTATATGTATTATTTGTATATTTCTCATCGAAGCACATGTAATGATATTGAATTTGTTTAAAAATATTATTTTTTTCGATTCGTACAAGTCGAAAGATAAGGCACTATGATAGGTGTAGTAAATGATAGAATATTTCATGATGTACGAATACGAGTACGTTTCCAGTAAGATGAGCAGGTAGACATTTTAAGAGCTACGTGAATTTTTTCCAGATGTCAGTTTTAGTTTAAGTAGAAACATTGTCGGTCGATTCAACGATTGCTCGAAATATCGATTATTTCGCTCTGGTCGATTTGATTCCACTTACGATTGACAATGATCGGAAAAACACTGACACCATTAAATCTATATGTATAGTGATTTTATCCCCCACACCTATATGTACATACTATAATGATTCGTATGACGTACTGTGTATACCAATAAGATTTAATATAGGCATAGGTACGGTATACCTACTTTTTTATAATATAAGGACACGATTCTTTCTATTGTTGTACAGCTTTCGGTTTACTATTTTCACTTGCCTACTATGTAGCTTGTGAATAGCAACTGGAGGAGTTCATTGAGTGTGCGGATCTCTTTATTGAATTTAATCGTAGCCAATTTGGTATAAAGATTGCGATATTGAACTTGTACATGAGGTAGAAATAAAGGCGCGGCGCCGCACTGACGCGTATTATTGTCGGAAGTAGATCTCACAGTTTGAAAAGGTAATCAAGATTGGTATAGATAGTTGTAGCATACGATAGATTTGAAGAATTTTCCCAAAAACTTAATCAATTCCTTTTCGGTGGAAATTAAGAATTAAACTACTAAATAACGAAAAGTAAATATGGGAAAATCAAAATTATCCTATTTTAATTTGCAAATTTGAGGTGCGGAGTTTATCTGTAGTTGAAATCAAACTGGAGTTTTGGGAGAAATCAACGAATTTTAGACTGACTTCAGAGTTGAGGTAGAGTCAACGAACAAATAAAAAATGAATGTTTCATCAACTTTGGAGGTACGGTATTGATATTAAAAGTCATTTCTGCATGGCACCGGCGAGTCGCATAAAGTCAAGAGTCGAAGTTTAAGAATTCTTTCGGGGTCATGGCTGAGTCTCTAAATTTACTCCGTAGTCAACAGAACAGATGGAGTCAAAATCCATTCTTATCATGATTTCAGAGTCTAGTCAGAGTAGGAGTAAATTTTTCAGCTAGTTCTGGGTCTTTGAAAAAAGAAAAGAAAGGAATACGAGACAGAATTACTTGTAACTTATTGTTATTATTTATTAATTAGCAGAGGTCGACCATTGGATTGTCTTTTGAATAGCATATTACATGATGTTTGAACAATAAAAAGGCAGCAAGTTGAATTCAAAGCGTGAACAAACGTGGGTGTGCACTTTCTTTTCGCATCCTCAAAGTAAAAGACGAATCAAATTCAAAACTAGACCTGCTCGTTTGATTTTATTTCATTAAAAAATGGTATAGGAAAAATAGTGTTTTGTTGTTGTATTAATTTATAGTTAGTAAACTGCTCGAGCCCTAAAGAGGTTTTTGCATTCTTTTTTCAGCTGGTACAAAAAAAATGTTCAAAAATGAAAAAAAAAAACATTTTGAATTTTTTCTAGGTGATGGAGTATATAAAAATACAAGATTTCTTCATTTCTGATGACAGAATAAATGAAAGGATTTTTTTATGCTTTTTTACTGATGTAAAATTCAAAATATAATTTTTTTTCTATTTGTATATACATGATTTTGTACCCAACAAAAGATTTTGAAGAAATTGAGAAGTTATATGGATCTGGTGAAAGATGTTAAAGATGCAATAGACTGCGTGACAAACTAACATCTCAATCGACAATAAAAGAAAAAAGCTGGTCACTCTAAATATTTCATATGAGAGTTTGTGTCTACTATTTCTGTTTTTGAGCATGCCTTTTTGCAGTTTGATAAGCATTCATTGATCATCCCTCCTTAGTCTATTTCCTTACCTCACTCAGAATCACTTAGCTCATAGCCTAAAACTTACGTGAGTGTAGTAGAAGTTTACACACAGGGACTATCTTTACAGAGGTATAACATTTCCTTTGCTACAAATGGCCATGGTGGACCGTAGTAGCTTTTTCATTTTATTGACGATTGAATTGTCGGCTCTTCATACAGTTCAGGATATCCTTAGCATCCTTCACCAAACCCATATAACTTCTCAATTTTTAGCATGACTATTTGACCTGATTTTGTAACTTTTCTCAACCTCCTTTTCTCTCTCTAAGATGAAACCGAATATTTCTCATGAATAGAAATAGATTTTTATGGTTCAGAATCTATTGAAAATGAATAGTGTTTACAAATTTATGTTTTAAAGTTGAAATGGTCAAGGCCCATCATACACCTAGTAGCGCTATGTTTTTCAAAGTCGACGCGCGCAGTGAAAAATTCACACCAAAACGAAAACGTTGCGTTGTAAGCCACAACACG